>APFE030252246.1:169937-181103 GCA_000404065.3 Pinus taeda | reverse complement strand
CGCATTATAGACAACTCCTTTTTGTATGCCCATCTTTATCACGATCGATAAATTTAATAAATTGAATTTCGCATTCACATATGCTTCCCATCGTTGAACCCATAACCCATTAAAAAAAAATGTCTATCAATGTGTTACCTTCCAAACATCTAACAATTAATTAAACCGCACTTTATCACTTTGATTTGATTGACATTCTGTATTCAGAGACAATGCATTTGCCTTATCATTCCCATCTGTGTAACATACAGACAAACACTAGAAGGAAAAAAAAACACCATCAAACCTGCATTCGATTGATGTAGATGAGTGTTTTATACAGCAAATATCAAATTGCATAGCATAATATTGACGGGAGCAATTGCAATGGATGAACAAATATAAAATTCGGAAGCTTCCATCTGCGGAACAGGAGTCGTCCCCACAACTCCCAACTTGACTGAGAGAGTGGACAGAGAGAGGAGACCTGAGTGAGAGAATCGACAGAGAGGGGACTCACGACTCACGCGTCACGAGGTCCCCCCGATAAATCTTGCTGTGCAAGTGGGGTGCATATATAATATGGTATATGGAATTGACAGGGTTTCTTCATTATATCTATGTGGACCCTCTTACCGACTACAGAGATATCATAGGACTAAATACAAGCGAACGGCAGGGGAAACTTCGTTAAAAATCTGAATTCTGCTTTGCTCCGATTTGTTAGAATATGCCCACACATTGTATTATTGGTGGTCGTGGTGTTTTATATGTTCGGTGTATATTCCGTCAATATAAAATAACATCTGAAACAACCTGAGGCGGAGCCCTTTTAGATTCCTTGTTATTATTGCCGACATTTCAAAGAATATTTGATGCTCAATTATTGTCTTCCAAAAAATATAATAATAACATAGAACATGAAATCATCGACAGTGGCGTCTTTGACTCTTAATGTCTGTTAGGTTTATGAGCACATGAGTCCTCATCATTAATTTATATATTGCAGTAGAGAACCGCATTCTGGTCTAAAGATTCAAGTCTGTGTGTTATGATGAGTTTGCATGGTCGAGACAGGAAGTCTGCTGTTCCAACCACTCTGTGAAAGTCGGAGATGGACTGTCCCAGCGTGGTTCTAAGCTTGGCGTAATGTCCTATGCACGCTGAAATGAATTATCATTTGCAGCAAGAAGAATACTTCTCCATCTAGCCCTGCGTCTGTTGAAGTTCAAGAGACGATTATGAAAGAGGCAATAGAATGCGACTATTCCACCGAACATAATGAAGTGGGCAGCGCTGTGACTGAAGAATTCGTCCCTTCTGTCATAGGTTTCTCAGAGAACGGTAGACACCTAGAGTTGGAGGAAGGCCAGTTCAAGGATTGGGTTTTGGCAAGATTGAAGGGAAAGAATGTTCGAGAGTTCGAGAGACTGGGCAGCGGAGTAAACATGGTGCCGGAATCTGCCAGAGAGACGGACGGATTTGAGGATCTGAGAAGATATTCATTACTGTCGTTGCAGCAAGCTAGCAAGCTGCAATCGTCTCAGTACAA
The DNA here is from genome assembly GCA_000404065.3 of Pinus taeda. NCBI lineage: Eukaryota > Viridiplantae > Streptophyta > Pinopsida > Pinales > Pinaceae > Pinus > Pinus taeda. The sequence goes on along the minus strand of APFE030252246.1, from coordinate 179,572 downwards.
GGGCGTGGTTCCGCAGCCCAATGGCCGATGGGGTGCTCAGATTTATGAGAAACACGAGCGCGTTTGGTTGGGAACGTTCAACAAGGAAGAAGACGCTTCCATGGTTTACGACAGAGCGGCCCTCAAGTTCCGGGGTAGGGACGCCGTGACCAATTTCAGTCCGGCCCGAGGCGGCAGTCAGGAAGCCCGATTCATGAGGGAGCACACCAAGGAACAAATCGTCGACATGCTTCGAAATCACAGTTACGATGAAGAATTTGAACATCATAGCAAGAGGATGATGATGACGGCAGCTCGGCCGACCTGTACGAATAACGAGGAGCAAAAGTCGGAGGCGCCCGGCCAGAGACGGACGGGAACGAGGTGGCCGGACGACGGAAATGGAAATTCTGCCATCGCGGCTCTTCTTCGACAGCACCTTTTCGACAAGGCCGTCACACCCAGTGACGTGGGAAAACTGAATCGCCTTGTTATTCCCAAGCTGCATGCTGAGAAATATTTCCCTTTGGTCAGAGATTCCAGCGAGAAGGGATCGTTCTTGAATTTCGAGGATGACATGGGGAAAATCTGGCGTTTCCGTTACTCGTATTGGAAGGCCAGCCAGAGCTACGTGCTGACCAAAGGATGGAATCGGTTTGTGAAGGACAAGAAATTGGTGGTCGGGGACTTTGTTTCGTTTCATAGGGGATCGTCGGAGCCTCACCAGCTCTACATCAGTTGGAGACACAGGGCATCGGTTCGACCCCAACTTGGAGTCGGCCCCCAATCCAAAGTGGAATTTGTGCATCCCGTGAAAGGCTCGTTGTCCTCGAATAGTTTCAATTCCAGAACCCAGACAACTGTCGTCCGTAACGCTCAATGGTTGCCCATCGTCTGGCCCAGTTCTAGTAATTCCGATGCGTTTACGCAGTTCAACTCTAATTATATGTCTCCCTTGGTGAAAAAAGTGGGTAATTTTGATCATCTGTGGTCTCATATCCCGGCAACTCCTCTCAACGGAGAGTTTTCTTTCTGTTTCTCGGAGCCGCCCACCAAACAAGCAGATCAAGGCAGCTTCCACAACTCGTTCAATTCCGGCGAAGGAAGTACAAATATCAAACCATTGCATCCTTTTGTGAACCCTTCTCAGCCCTCCGCGGCACAAGAAATGGAGACCCCGGAACACAAAGCAACATCGAGTCTGGATACTGCGAACAAGAAAGGAGTAAGACTTTTTGGAGTGAGTTTGACGGAATCTTAATGATCGTCACTGTAGCCGAATTTACTTGCGGTGAGATATCTTCCCATCCCTTCCTTGTCCCATGACGACGCTGCTACAGTGCCATGTGTGGAAATAATAGGCACTACTTAATGACGGACACTGCAAGGGAAAAGTGCGAAAGGTCTCCCACCGATACTAACGACGACTTCCGAGAATTTGGAATTTCTGGCGCATTTTATCCGGTAAAATTGACTCAGTGAAACGGTAATCAGGGTGTTTTTGTGCACTTAGCAGGAGTGGTTTCTGATAAAAGTTAACGTGTTTTTAATTACTTAGTAGTGGTGACATGAGGTAAGGAGGTATGAGTATAGGTGACATAAGGTAATAGCTTGTATTTTAGGTAATGTTATTAAAAGTGTGGGCATTTTCCTGTTAAAGTTGAGCAAAAGGCTTTGGTGACAGCCAAAGTGAGAGTAAGATTTGGTTACATTTAAATCAAGAATAAATAGATTTTTTTCACATGGTAGTTTTTTGATAAATTATGTATGGTAGTTTTTGATAAATTATGTGTACAGAGTTTGTGTGTATAATTTTTTTCTTTTCATTATTTTACTATTATAAGATATCTTTATTTTAAGTTTGAATTTTGGATCTAATTTGGAAAACTTTGTTGTTCCTAAATATACACATTTTTTTACCTCAGACACCTCACCAACTTTCAGAGTGATATTCTCATTTACATGTAGTTTACAAATTTGCATCTCCAAAATATTTTTCATTTTTTGATTATTACTATTTCAACAACATGCTCACACCAAACAAAGGCTCAATTCATGATTTTTTATTTCCATCCATATTAGCTCTGGTTTTTTCCTCTACACAAAACTAACTATCTCATGTCATCTCCAAGCTAATTGTCCATACATTGTTATTAGTTCTTTTGTTGTTTGACTAAATACTACAATACTATTGTTGTTTCACTAAATACTACAATACTAACGGAGTAGTAACTTTAAATTCTCAAAACCACACACTTACTGCACATGAATCATCTCAAGATAAATATAATGCAAAAAATTTATAAAACCCAAAAAATATATCTTCTAAACTCTAATTTTTACTAGTGATTTATTTAACAACGCTGGTCCACAATGATTGTCTTAACTGTTAACTTCGACAAAAATATCGAAAAATTATCAATATTCAAGGAAATATAATATCATATTTGAAATGTCTTAAGTCCAGTGATATATATTTTATTGATAGTCCTCGTAAGTAATGTTTGTCCTGATTTTGACCCTGCATAAAAACATCAGAGAAATCGTCTTCACAATAGGGTCCTAGTTTAACATAAAAACATCAGAGAAATCGTCGTCACAATGGGGTCCGAGGCTATGCACTAACGTATTCTGGAATTTTGTGTAAATTTATCTTTGCTTAATTTCAAAATAATATATATTTAATTATTAAAATATATTAACGTGTTATAGTTTAATTTTTTGACAATGGAATATTTAAAATTAGATATTTATGGAGGGTAGTTTAATTACCCATTATCTTGTTATAAAATAATATATTGTTATGGAATAATATAAAATATGAAATTTAAAGTTTAAATTTATAGATCGGGAGAAACCAATACTAATTTAAAATTAAATAATTTTTTTTAATTTACTTTTTAAATAATAATAATATTTCATATAGAGTAATATTTTCATGCGAGGTTTTATTATTTCTTTGTTCAAAAATTGGGTGTTTTCTGCACTCTAGCTACCCATAATGGTTACAATAAGAAACAAGGCTTTAAAGCCTTCCTCAAAGCCAACAAAAGTCCTAAGGTTAAGACAGACCTTAAGGATTATAGTTTTGGGATTAACCTCCCTTTCATCCAAGGGACTACTTACAGGATTGCGAGAATCCTCAGAAAGCACAACATTCCCTCTACCTTTCGACCCCTTAACACCATCACAAGTTCCTTGAAATCAACAAAAGACCCTGTGGACCCCAAGGATATGAAGGGTGTTTGTCATGCCATGCTCTTGTGGAACTTCATACATTGGTGAAACAGGTAGTTCTATTAATCAAAGGATTAAGGAACACGCTGCCAATATTAAGCATGGAAGGACCCGCTCTTCGGCCTTAGTAGAGCATGATGAGAAAACCAAGGATGAGATATGCATTGAAGAGGCTAAGGTCATTGCTAAGATTTCTCAATTTCATCACCATAAATTTAGGGAAGCCATTGAAATTGAGAGGAGGCCAAGTAATCTTAATAGAGACACGTTGGAAAATCAATAATTGCTGGATTCCAGCATTTTCCTCTTAGTTCCTTCCCTTTCTTGTCTCTTTTTTAGGTTTCTCTCCCTTTGAGGTTTGCTTCCAAGAGCAAAAGAAATGAAAATGATTAAAGAATATAAAAAGTCATGTAATTTCAATTATTAATTTATTATTTATTATTTTTATATTTTAATTAGTTAATAAAATTACATTTATTACTAACTATTAAATGAAACAAAAATAGAAAAACTACAATCGAAGAACAAAAAAAATAATAAAATACATTCAAATTTGATTCATAATCATTCAAAAATTATATATATATATAATACTAATAATATATATATATATATAATATATATAATACACTTATAGTTAATTACAAAATTTCATTTATATCTAGATAACTAATATCCAAAGATAATTAATTTATAAATAATAGTATTATCTATTTTGACTAAATAAATTAATATTAATTCATTTAAGCTTAATTAGTATTTCATTTGAGATAATAAAAAAAGAAAATTGACTTATAACCATCATATTGGTTAATTTTTATAATTAAAAACCTATAAATTGTAAATAAGATCAGGACATAAAACATGTTTTCATGTTATAACCAAAGAATAATTAACCTTTTTAACTAAATTATTAATATCTATTTAATATTATTATGCAACTCGATTATCTCAATATTATTATTTTTTTTACTATTTAATATCATTTGAGCTAATTATATTTTAAAAAAAATTGACTTTTTTAAAATAAAAAGGCCTCAAGTTAGTTGCTTATAATTATAGCTTTATAATTATATACTATCTTTGATTTATTATTTTATTATTAATTATTAGCAAATAATGATAATTTGTCCAATTTTTCTTATCCAGTGAAAAATAGCCGTTTTTAGCTGTTAGTTGTTTCCCCTATGGTAGTTACATGGTCATGGCTCTCTATTTAACTTGGAATTATGATCTGAGCCTTGGTGATGAACCACTAGCCTCATTCTGATTGTTAGAAAAGCTAGCCTCATCCTACCAATTTGATTTTCTTCCAAAAATGTCTTCCAATAACCAAACAAAAAATTATTTACCTGATGCCGTGAACCACGTTTCAGTAAAATATACCCCATATATATAAGCTGCCCATCGCTGAAGCAAGGAAACCGTGATATTTTTATTCAATGTATGTATTTTTATATATTTTTTCATTTTAAAATGGCAATATACAATTGCAATATTACAGGTTTAAAAAACTATTCACTTCAACTTTCTTGATATAAAATTTGAACATAAAATTTCGGGAACAATCCCGTGACAACGGGGAATAAGGTCTTTGTGCCGTATACCACTTACGTCATAGGGGTGATTTTGTAATCTTCCTTTTAAAAAATCGCATTATAGACAACTCCTTTTGTAATCGTCTCTTTATTTTTTATTTTGCAATTGTTTTCTGAATTCCACTGTGCAGATGTCCTCTCGAAAGACGCTACCATGACCTCTGCCTCGGGATTATCATTACCCGGGCTGTTCAGCAGCCGCCGGCTACTCAGCCCGATTAGTCTACAGTAAAGCCAAGCAAGTAGTGATGGGCCGGGTGAACGTTTTCAATAGGGTCATTCCCTATCATTTAAGGGGGTATACATAGGCCTGGACTGATACACGTCTACCCTCTTTGGTGATCTCACTATGATGCGCATACTACGTAGAGGAGGGCTTTGAAATGCGTCCGCGGGTGGATGGTGTTTTTTATATATATATATAAGACAAGAATTTAAAGTAAAAGAGGTGTCTCGCAGTGGATGGTGTGATAAATAGTGAAATTAAGATTTATTGCTGAGGGGAAATTAAAGCCACTCGATCATCTTATCTGCATGACTCCGCAGAGATTCCAGTCGTGGACAGTGTTTGGGTCACATCCCTTTTACATAACTCCACAGAGACTCTGAGGGTGCACGGTGATTTTTCGGGCACGTGCCTCGTGACATTGGACTACAAATTATCTCATTCCGCGGATGTATACCGATCTGAACCAACGCTGGTAAGTAGTCAAACCTTTATACCGATGGATTTCAACATAAGCACCAGGCAGACTGGAACCTTGATGCGATCGACAGCAGGTTATAGAATCTAATATATTTGTAGGGACTGGTCCAGTCAAGGTATCAAGGTTGGGTTCTTTTTAAAACTTATGTGATCCAGGGCACTGGAATTTTATATGATTATAAATAAAATCAAACTAGGGCAATTACAAAATAAAATTTTAAATCTACAAAAATATTTCGCATTCACATCTTCCCGTGTTTGAACCGATAACCAATTATTAAATAAAAATCTCATGTTGGATTTAGAGACGTCTAATTACAATAATTTAGGTTGGACATGCGTACATTATGATTATAATATTAAATACTGTCAGCAAGATTACATTTATGTAATGATTAAATATGCCAAATAATGTGATTAATTAAGTTATGGCATTAAACGTATTTAAATAAGGATTTGGATACAAATAGAATAATGTTAATCAATTATAATTGTTAATGGACCGATTATAATTGATTGAAATAATAGCAGTAATAAATATGGACAGTCAAATTTCGGCTGCCCTAGGATTGGCGCTGAAATTTAGCTGTCAATTGACAGCCGAATTTCGGCTGCCCTATGATTGGGGCTGAAATTTAGCTGTCAATTGACAGCCAAATTTAGGCTGCCATAGGATTGGGACTGCTATAAAAGGGCTGAGTCTCCAAGGCTTGCAATCACTCAGAAAACAGTCTGCTCCATTGAAGACTTGATACTCTATCAAAGATAGCCAGAGAAAAGGATTGCAAGCTCTTGGAAGGATTCAAGAGCCAACAACTCAAGTCAAAACCAGGAGCTTTAGAAGATGGAAAGTAAGTTTCGCTGTGCATTATTTTCAATTTCTTATAAGTTTCGCTGTGCATTATTTTCAATTTCTTACAAAGGAGTAGATCTTGGTTAGGGTTTAAAGTAATTAGGAAAACCCACAAAGTAAATCTAACTAAGTGGTATCAGAGCACCCTTATGTAAGAATCCGTGCTTATTTTTTTTTTTGTATGTGAAAGTTTATGATGTTTCTGTAAATTCTTTTGTCTGCACTCGCATGTTTATGGTGTACGCCCGAATCTTTTGCAACCGCGGAGTGTATGTTTTATGTACCGAAGTTCTTGTAATGGGCAGGACTTAATATAGGTTTTCGGGGACTTGACCAGTCTGTGAAAGGAAATAAATATTTCCAGAAATTTTTATTTCTATGTCCAGGTTACTGAAGAACTGTAAAATAACAATAATTTATAGCCTGCATACATGGAAATTCATCTAATGTGGTTGAATTTGATAATTGTTGATATCATTCCCCTGGCCGTATCTCATAATGTGAGCCCTAAGTTTAATAAAAGAATTTTTGATTTTTCCCTGCAAAGCAGAGTATATATAAAAATAGAAAATAAAAGTCATGGTATTAACCTTTAAGCTTTCTTGAGAAATTTTGCGATCCACAAGAAATGACAATGAATCTCAGGAATGAATGAATTCTCTTTAACCAGACATTCTGTTGAAGAAATCATAGCTTTTCAAAACTTCACAAAATTTTAAATTTTCAAGTTTGACATAATTTATACAAATTTAACGATGAATTGTAGGCTTTGAGGAAATCTATAGGGTATTTATTGCTATATTTTGCTGAATTGAATAATTTTTTGAATCATCTCTGGCTTTCGGTTGCAGTATTCAAAGCTTGTGAGAAACAGAACATTAGAAGCCAAGCTAACTTGTCGAATTGTGGTTCATTCTGTCTTGTAATAAGAATCAAAATTAACTGTAGGTCATGATAATTCAGAACTTGTGTCTCAGACTCTGTAGTCTGAAATAAAAGCACATTGCTGGTTTTGAAGAAATTTTTCAATAATATTTGATTTTTATATTCAAAATACACAGCATTGTTTGAAAGGACGGGAATGCAGGCTTTTAAAAGACTGTTTGTATGAGCTCTATTTTTTTTTTGCAGCGTTTGTAGCCTGTCATACGCTGCATTGTTGCGAAGAACTAAATTTTCCCAAATAATCTTGCCTTCAATTGCACATATTTTCAAAAAGTTCCCATTTAATTTTAACCTTTTTCTCAGATCTTCGAGCTTTTTCAATTCTCAGTTAGCTTTAACGTTTCAGACGAAATATCTCGTGATATTATCTTCCTTAATGGAGCTTTCTTATTTGTAATAATTTTAACATGAATTTTCAAGATCGGGACGAAGTTCATGATCAGCGTGTGTTGGATTTGTTGTGTTTGTCTTTATATAATGGCCAATCTGGTATTAGTTACAGGTAATGGTAAACTCAATTTATTTATTGTGATCCAACGTTGAATGGGTAAATATCAGATTTGAAATTGTGATTGTATCATTTAGTATGGCTCTGTGTTTAGTCAGATAATTGAAATATTTGTTTCAGCCAATTGTAAGTGTTTAATATACATGAGTTGGATCAATGTCCTTTCTAAGATTTCGTTTTACAATGGATGGAAAACAATTGCTGAAGTGTAGCATATAATCCAGTTGGGATTCATGGAAATGAAATCGTGGTGGTAATGTGAATCTTATCTAAACTTTTAAATTAGTTTGATTTCAAAAGGGAACTACGCTTCAAAATGTGTGTAGTTTTCCCTTCATAATCTTGTTGTCCATTACCCAGATTTTAAGTCATGAAAAGAAGAGATATACTGAGTGGGTTATATTCTATTTTTTATATATTTGATTTAGCTTCATAAATTTGCTTTTTTATGGTATAAATGAGTGAAGCCATTCATTATGATATGTAGGAAAAGTCATGAAAAGAAGAGATATACTGAGTTGGTTATATTTTATAATGATGCTAAATAATTTTATGCGAACCGCTTAATGATGCTAATCATGGCAACCATAAAATTATTTAGTATTCTCTAAATAAATTATTCAGTATTCTCTAAATAAATTATTGAAGCATTTCTAAAAAGTAATGATTGTAGAAATTGCTAAAGTTTTACTAATTTTGGAATCTAACTAAAGGCGTTTTTTTTTTAAGTATACATGTGTTGTTTTTCGCATGAGTCAAGCATTGATGTTCGCAAACGAACCGCTCTCTGTAAGACGATTGCAAGGGTGACTCATGACAAGTTAAATTGACGTGCTGGCAATGGACGTGGGTGTTAGCTTTCCCAAAGGAGGGTTGGCGCCTGCTAAGTTGTTTGGTGCATAAGGATAGTGTATGAAAATTAGTTGCAACACACATGGAGTAGCGATGGTCTTTAGTTCATGGATATGTTAGTCTGACCCAAAGGTAGATTGACAAAAGGTTGCATGTTTGTACTTTATTCACTACACCAAAATGCCTGAAGGTAATGATTGCACCCAAAGGTGTTTCATTATTGAATGGTGTTTTGGCTAAAGTTTTAATGGAGCAAATAATTTTACACATGCCTTTAGATAGATTTTAGAATTATGATTAAGGATCAAATCGTGATGCATCGTATCTAAAATATTTCATTGTTGTTGAATTTTTCATAATGTCAAGTCTAAGTCAGATTAAGCCCCTCATGGGGAACAATTTCAAACCTCTTGCTTTAGTTTGTTCTGAAGTTAATTTATGTTCTGTATCTAGATATACCTGGTGGATAGATTCAGGTGCAATGACTAACATCAGTATGTCGATCCAGGGTTGCCTAAGCCATCGCAAGCCAAGTGAGGCAGAGCGCTACGTTTACGTAGGAAATGGCAATAAAGTAGAAGTGGAAAGCATAGGAAAATTTAGATTATTATGTAAGACATGATTTTATTTAAGTTTTGATGCTTTAGTGGTTCCATCTTTCAGAAGGAACCTAATTTCTGTATCTTATTTGGACAAAAATGGTTATGTATGTTCATTTGGTAATGGAAATTTCAGTTTGTGTCAAGATTCTAAGCTTCTTGCTTCTGGTATCCTATCTTCTTATGATAATCTTTATTTTCTAGATATGGACACTTCACATTCAGAGGCACTGCATATAGATAATAGAAAACGTAAATTAACTTGCGAGAAATCTGCAACTTATGGCACAAGCGATTAGGACATATCTCTATGAAAAGGATAGAACGTCTTGTGTCTAATGATATTCTCCAACCTTTA
>APFE030252246.1:147971-160784 GCA_000404065.3 Pinus taeda | reverse complement strand
TTATTCTTATCATAGATAGTACATGTCTTATTTTCAAAGACTACTTTATAATTTTTCTCACAGAGCTGCCCAACACTCCACAAATTATGCTTCAATTGTGGAGTATAATAAATTTCATAAATACTCTTTATACCTTCTTTTGTTTGGACCTCCATAGCTCCTTTGGTAGCAACCTCCAATGACTTATCATCACCAAGCTGGATCTTGGATTTGAAACTTCGATCCTTTGCTGAAAACAACTTCTCATTCCCTATCATATGGTTAGAGCATCCAAAATCTAGGTACCAAACACCTTTACTAGTATTTTCACCTTTGGCATAAGATAAAAATAAGTGATCTAGAGGATACTCACCACTTTCTTAAGCATAATTAGCATTTTTACCTTCTTTCAATCTGCATTCTCTTTCAAAGTGACCATACCTGTTATAATGGTAACATTGAACATTTCTCTTATTAAATCTACCTCTACCTCTTCCTCTGGAACTACCTCTTCCACTTGAGCCACCTCTTCCTCTACCTCTTGAATAATTTTGGCTTTACCATTTACCTTGACCTTGATGGCTTTTGGTACTGCTGCTACTTGCATCTTCATTCTTTGTAATTTGTAATTTAGAGGAAAAAGCTTTCTCTACAACTTCAAAATTTTCCTTCAATCTTTCTTCATGAGACACCAAAGATCCAACCAATTCATCAAACTGTAGTTTTGTTAAATCCTTACTTTCTTCCATGATTATTGCAACATGATTCCATCTATGTGTTAAAGATCTCAATACTTTTTTAATTAAAACTTCATTACTTACAGCTTTTCCAAGTGTAGCCATTTTATTGACCACATCTTTGACTCTCACACAATAGTCACTGATACTTTCAGCTTCTTGCATCTTCAAATTCTCGAACTCTCGCTTCAATGTGTGAAGCTTTACCACCTTAACTTGATCCCCACCTTGGTAAGCTTCTTCTAGAGTCTCCCAGGCAGCTTTGGTAGTTTTTGCTCCTGATATTCTTGGAAATAAGCTCTTATCAAGAGCTATCTGAATGTGAAACAAAGCTTGAGCATTCTTCTTCCTTGCTTCCTTTCTTGTTGTTCTTTCATTGACTGTAAGAGCATTCCAATCAGCTGGGTCCTCATATCGTGATTCAACAATCTCCCACAAATATTTTCCAATAAAAAAGGTTAGCATCTTAATGCACCAATAATCATAATCATTCCCATCAAATTCTGGAACTAGCATCTGGTTAGAATTCGACATGATTAACTTTGACGAAATTCCAACAATACAACTTTAACCCAAAAGAATTTTACTTGCTCTGATACCACTTGTAGAATATGAAATGAATTATTTCAAGCCAATTGAGAAGCCAACAGTACTATGAAGAAAAATACATATAAAAAAAGATAAAACAATTAAAAAACACAATTACTGTGTGAGCTAAGAAATGCTGCAAATCTCATATATTAATTCAATTATTAACTACATTCTTATATAGTAAAACTATTACTAAAATCAACTCTGAAACAAATCTACTGACATTACAGCTAATTTACAGCACTTTCCAGCAGTGACCGCCCTAACAATCTGCTACTTTAATTTTGCAGTGAACACAAAATCTGCTGGCTACTTTGTCAGCATTTTACATAACTAATTAAGCATTTTTCCCAACAATGACGTGGGCAAACTGAATCGCCTTGTCATTCCCAAGATGCATGCTCAAACCAAAGGAGTAGTCTACCTAGGCAGAGGAATTGCCCGATTTCTGTCACCGCCCGGAAAATTGTCCGGCTCCGGCTGTTGGCAATCCCTCCGTCCTCCGCCACCCTCCCTTGGCTCTGCCACCCTCCGTCCACCGCTCCGCATTAATTGCCCGACAGATCCGATCAACGCTGGTTTGACAGAATTGCCGCTATGGAGAGTTAATGCAATTCCCAATTCGAAATGGAGGAATTACGAAACTGCAGGCTGCTCACCCAACCAACTCGACTTGGCCCCTGCAGCTCACTCACCTTCCTCCTCGACTCGGCGTCTGAAAATAACCACAAAACTCTGGCCTAGGCAATTCCTCCGCTCTGCAGCTCACCACCTAGGGGACGTGACCTTCAGGTTCAGGTTCATTCATCTGTATTTCGGTTTTAATTGAGATCACAGACACTCTTTAACTACATTTTGATTGACCTCACCTGCATGCATTTTGATTGAAGTTGTTTGTTGGAAACCGGTGGTACAATTCAGTTAAAATTCCAAGTCAATTTCAATTGGGTAGAATCCTCGAACAATTTCAATGAGGATGATTCTTATTCAGACGCTGTTAGGGAAACTACCGTGACACCTCCGACTCTGTCTTCATTTTCAGCATTAGCTTCTCAATCAAAAGACTTCTTGATATGAAGATTATCTTCCTTGGTTAGATGAGATTTAGAATTTCCATTTAATGTTTTAAATAAACTCTCTGCAACCGTTCGGGCACTTTTACACCTAAAGGAAAACCTGTCAGTGAGAGAATCCCCAATAGATGAAACATATCCTTTCATGGATGCAGAAAGTGCAAATGAGCCAGGCTGCTCCAAATAGTTCTTTTCAGCTAAATTTCGAAAATAGTTGTAGGGATATGTTAACTTCACTGGTTGAGACCTTATCAGTCTTGTGGCATGCACCATTTCTGTGGGAGCCTTTTCAAAAGGTATTGTGGTAATTTCTCGTGGCTTATCAAAAATGGATTTATCCTTTTTGTCCACTCCCTTTTCCAAAGAAAACTCAAATAACCTTTCAACAACCATTGGTGTTTGTAGAGAGTTGCATTTTTTAGACGCTAGAATTTGCATTTTATTTGTTTCGCCTAGGTGGCTCTTTGGTACACTGACAGATCTCTTTGTCCATTGTATTTTGGTCATTTTGTTTGCATGTTTCTTCCATCTATCTTCAATTTGACCATTAGAGACCACTTCACTACAAAGACATCAGATATATTCAACAATTATTTACCTGCTCCAAAACATATAGAAATACTTTGTGTGTGTGTGTATCAATACTTTGTTCACCAAATTGATTTAAAATGGCCAAGAGAATATTTTAATTTGAACCCAAGATAATTTGCACGCAATTTCCATAGAGAAAGAGATAGAACCTCGACAAATTCTCCTGCAGGCAATAGTGCACGACATGCTTCCCTATCCCTTTGGTAGGGAGATATTAAGCTAGCAATGCATATAAGACCAGCATCCACAAAAAGCTTTGCCACCTCACCTAAATATTCAATGAATTCTCTAAAATATTGCTTTCAAGCATTTCACTATTAAGAGCAAAACTAAAAAAATATACTAAGAAGTTTAAGGAAATGGTATAAACTGCATCTTAGTTGTGTTAAGAAAGGTTGTAGTATGAATAGCCCATGACTACCTAATGCATTAATCATATAAAAGGCCTTACCAACACAACGTATATTCTCTGCATGGTCTTCTGCATTGAAGCCAAGATTCTTGTTAAGGCCATGCCTTATATTATCACCATCAAGAACATAAGTGAGATTTCCTCTAGTGTGTAATATACAACTAATTGCGCAAGCCAGTGTACTTTTGCCTGCATTGTTGCTCTATTTCAAATAATGTTCAATGAACAATTATTGAATGTACATTAAAAAGGCTATGAAGCATGTTCCATTTATAAAATAAAATCTAAGAAAAAAAACAAGAAAATTTTGCACTAAGGGCAAACCTGAGCCACTCAGACTAGTAATCCAAATAATGTAGCATCTTTGCCCAAGTAGCCTCTGCCTTTCTTCCCTGCTCACCAAGCATTCTTTCCATACAATATTTGTTGATTTTTTTGCATTTGAGAGTGGGGGGAGGACTATACCTAAGCATATAGGAAAGAATAAGATTCAGCAATACCATTAAAAACTGCATTTATACATGAATTAAAAAGGGCAATACTTGCACTGTAAAATTTAATTATCCTAAGTCTCTCGGTTCCTTCGTACTGTTATAACAATTTTATGTAAATACTATATTATTTTGTAAACATTTCTTTTTCTTGAGGCCAGAGTGGAGATTAGTCCATTATGAGCTTTTAAATAAAGAGACTGAGAACTTTGTTGGGTTTAAACTTCAAATTTGAAGAAATACATATATTTTCAAGACAACGGGAGAAAAAATCATGAAACAAACTAGGTGATGCAAACACTACACATTCATTGAAAACTAGGATCATGGTATTACCTTTAAACATCACTATATTTATTTAGATTAACATCTTTTGCAATACCTGGAACACCACAACTTTAATGTAAGCATGAAAAGTTGCTTGTTTACAATCAAGATACAGTTGGATTTGATATCATCTGTAAGTGAGAAGTGGCACTTAGACACCAAATTTGCAACACAAGGGTATTTCCTAACAAATCCCCTGTGCAATTGGGGCAAAGAATAACTCCTTGCTGCATTGGCAAGTCTCTAAAACCTACTTCGTGCACACGTGTTTATGTCCTTCAACCCACATTCGGATTATCATTATATTCAAGATATGCAAAGGGCTAAATAACAGCAATACACCTGCACCCATAGCATGGAAATTATGTGCTGATATCACATGATATTATAGCTGCGATGAAAAGCAGAGGAGTTGAAGGCTATAACAAAAGTGACCTCGAAAATCATCGAGGTCACAACTGCTGCCCCAGAGTACTAATGCTGTTGACATTGAGGTCTGCTTTACAGATGCAACTGATAAAACTAGGCAAGAATTGACATCTTGATCCATGGAGAACAAAATCACTTCTAATCATAAATAGTCAATACCTGGATTGGAGGACTGGCTTGAAGGCAGATCATGCATGACATATTGTGGATCCATGGGGCCTTTCCCTCCTCCAGCTTTCATACCTACTTCTCTGTAAAAATATCCATTATGTTTAATCCCATCATTAAACATCATCATAAACTCAGAAGAATTAGCATTCGCCATTTTAGTACTGGAAAAAATGGAACTTGGTACTTTTGCACTTGCCAATGAAGTGCAACGCATAGTGCCTCTAAAGTTATCTATAATTTTCACCCTTCCATACCCAATCTGTTTATTTCTCAAATTTTGAAAATTGGCATTAGATGCTTTCCAGGATTCACCAATAGTTGAATGTGGAATTGCTATCTCTGAGGGAACCAAACCAAATGTCTGCATCCTTTAACGCAGATTTGCTAGGGATTAACCCTCCAGCCTATTTACTAGTAGTCTCTTGTTATCAATTTTGCAGCTCTGAACCTCCTATATCTCGATCCGGGTCTCCACATCCCGCGGTTTTGCAGCTAGAACATACCAGTTTTGAAAAATCTATGACCCAGGGTTTGGGTAATGGTGTTTGCCTTGTTTTAGATTTTAAATAACTCATAATGTAGTTATTGAGTGCCAAATATAAATCAAATTTGAAAGCGTGAATTGAGAATTAATTTGAAATGGAGAATATAAAGAGAGGCTCCTAAGGTGAAAAGGAAAATGATGTGTCGCAGACTCTAGTTCCCTACATTCTCATGCAATGGGGATGAAAGGTATTGATAACTGTTTGGGAAAGGTGGTCAAGAATAGCATGCTTACAACAATGTGGGTGGCATGCTCTGATCACAATATATTACTCTCTATTTCTCTCACACACATAATCAGTCTCTCCCTGTCAGAAACTCACCGATAGAGATGGAACTTATTTTATCTGGCTGATGAGTTTTTTCTTTTTAAGAGGTAGGAGGTAGTACTTGAGACATTAGAAGATTCAAAATCGGAATCCTCATTGGAGGGTAAATGATTTTGGTGAGGATGCTTTAGCAGTATTAAAGCTTCCACATCTAATGAAATTTATGTTGGACCTTAAAACTACAGAGAGGAATCATGTGAAGAAAAAATCAGAGAGTTTCTTCACAAAATCCTTAATGATTGAAACTATGCATCCTATATGTAGGGGACCTTAAACATCCTTATTGATCAAGTATTTGTCTAATTTTTTTTTTCAACTTTGATTCTAAGAGAAGAGGTCCTATGGACCAAGGGGGTCTCAACAAACCGCAAAGAACCAACCAATCAACCAAATAAACCAATAAACAAACATAGTGTCAAATGCATATCAAATCCTTGGACAAATACCTCTGCAATCTAGAAATCAACAGTAATAAGAGAGATAAGATAGAAGGAAGCATAAACTATTCCAACTTCTCTAAAAAGAGAAATTGAAGGCTTCCAAGATGCTTACACAGGTGTAGGTTGAGACCGTGGTGTGAAAACATCCCAGTTGAAGAAGCCTTATACTCTGCATTAGGCCTCCCAGACCCCACATTGTCAAGTAGAGGGTTGCAGGAGCTCACTTGTGCAAATCAGCATATCAAAACATCCATGAAACTTGCTCAAAACTCTTGAAAACAAGGTCTGAAAATTAGATCATAATAACAAAATTTAGGACAGTAATGACGCAAGTCCTTTTTATCACAATATGAAGATAGTGTACAATACCTTAGCATTTCAAAAGATGGTGCACCAAGTCTTCCTGCTTTATCTCAAGCAATAACTTCTCCAAAGCTTCCCAAGTATTGCCCAGAGCAATCACACTCTCTACAAACTCTAATGAGCAACAATGCTTACCAAGGCATCCCACCAAGCTATACTGACCTTTCCATAACCTCAACAACGAGCAACAATGCTTACCAAGGCATCCCACCAAGCTATACTGACCTTTCCATAACCTCAACAACGAGCAACAATGCTTACCAAGGCATCCCACCAAGCTATACTGACCTTTCCATAACCTCAACAACGAGCTAGCATCACATGAACTGTCCAACCCTTAGCTTAGGTCCGCACTTTCATCTCACAAGCTTTACTCTTCACTTGCAGCACACAAGCCCAGGATCTCCAGTGCATGC
Organism: Pinus taeda; assembly: GCA_000404065.3. Classification (NCBI taxonomy): domain Eukaryota; kingdom Viridiplantae; phylum Streptophyta; class Pinopsida; order Pinales; family Pinaceae; genus Pinus; species Pinus taeda. The sequence goes on along the minus strand of APFE030252246.1, from coordinate 153,892 downwards.
CTCTCACAAGAACTTCCCTGTTACATGAGTAAATAATTTTTCTTACGAGATCCTCCAATAGCCAGCATCACACCATCACATCTCTAAGATGCAATACAAGTGATAACAAAGACAATCGCCTCCCTTTATATATACTGAGGTGAGAGAGGCTAACAATAAAACATGGACTAAGTCCACAAGCAACACTATTGCTAAGTCAACAACAATGCCTCTAGTGGAGATTTGCTTTAAGCATGAATGCCATAGGGCACAATAGGGTTTCTACCATAGATGAAGATCTTCATCTAATCTTGATATAGTTAACGAAACAATTATTTTGAAATCATCTTAGACAATGCTCTGTTAGTCTAGGGTTATGTGGTTTTTTTTGTATGGACAGTCGGTAAGGATAAATATTTTTAGAGTTTGCATATGGCATTCAAAAACCAGAGAATCCTAATTCAATATCATTTATTTTAAAACTCATAGATGTATTTGGGTCCTATAATGAGCATTTCATCTATATAAAGTGGTGATTTCTAGATGCGTTTTTTGCAGAATAGTTGCCAGTATTGAGAGTGTTGCAGTGTAAATGAACACAAATTATCTGCTTTTTTGAATTATATATGATTGAAAAACATGTTGAGTATTAGGACATAGATAATTGTCTACTTGTTTAAGTATCCTGCTTTCCAAATCCAGGTCGAGCAGTTATTAAATTCATCCTTTACAATATGGCAACAAATCATTTATTTCATGAAAAGAGAGAAGTGCCTAGAATGACGACAATGAGGCATATTACATTACCCTCGTTGAAGGGTTAAAAGAAGCAAGATAACATGATGTCAATGACATTGAAGTCTTCACCAACTCGGTTGATATGTAATCAGATGAAAGGCATCTATCGGGTTCAGAAGGACAATTTAAAACCTCTTCATAAGGAAGCAATAAATTAGAGTTGTCAATTTCAACATTTTACCATCAATCGCCCTACAGATACTAAAAAGATGTCCACTGATATACTGTCCAGAGCATTTTTAAGCACATATGTAGATGTCAAATATGACATAAGATCACCATCCGCTGCAACAAAAATCATTGATCACCATCAATATAAATCCCCATTGTGCGAATGGGTTGTTGTTATCATTTTTCTAGGGTCTATCATAGCATGGTTCTTTCACTAAAGAAGAACCTGTTAATGTTTTATTTTTCCCCAACATGTAATGATTATGGTTTTTTGTATGGGAGACAAATTTATGGACAAATGTAATATATTCCATGTACATGGACAAATGTATTTTGAGAAAAGTAACTGGTTCATGGTTTTGTGATTATCATTAATACATTATGATGTTGTCTGATCCTTCCAAACAACTTCTCATATCTTTGTTTCTGGAGAGATATTGATATGCTATGTGATTTGTTCGTTGGTTGTTGATCAGTGATGAAAGGAATTTATTCTTAATAACACTTATTTCTCAATCACCCAGTCACTCTTCCCGTCTCCACCTTGGATTTCATCCCAATAGTTTTCCCAAATCACAACTCTATTTTGGCTTGACTTCTCTGTATTTCAGATCTTGTGCTTGTGGATTTATCATGATAGTAAGGACATCTGGTACTCCTAAAGCAAAAAAGAAAGCTCTCTCTCTTCTTAGAATCCTTCACAGTTGGGACTCTTCAAGAAATGCTCAAACAATTCTCTTGCCCGACACTGGAAATTCAGTCACTTCAGCACACTAGTGAAGTAGCTGCCAGTTTTCCACCAATTCATGCAGGGGCCTGGCTTTTACTTGTACAGATATTCTTTGGCAGACAAGAATCAAAATAAATGTAAATATCTCTGTTATTCGACAAGATTTTGTTTTGTACAATATTTAATCAGTCATAAAGGAGATGGACGACATAGAAATTCGGGGTGTCCAACTCACCTCTGTAATTTACCCTTCTAGGAGATGCCTAATCACTCCCACATGGTCATTGTAGCTTGATGTACCTTTGGGTTCCATTGAACTGATTTGATCGTTTGTGTAATTTATATAAAATTTCTATCTTATCAAACACATATATATATTATTTGGACTAGCTTAATTGATATGTGCCCACTTTTGCTAAATAGTACATATTTTATGTCTGGAATTTGGATTAGATATTTGACACACAACCATCATACCATTATCAGCAAGGTCACGACTTTTGTTGTTTAGGTTTTACTCCTTATCAGTAAATCTATGTTTAGGTTTTACCCTCCACTTTTTTTAGTGAATAGATTGAGGAATGTGATTGCACAGTCTTGCTAGAATATTTCCTTGAACATGTATGTTAACCCAACTAAAAGGTTACAATTCATAAGAGTTAAAATATTTCATGCATAGTATGGAAATTTATTAATATAAATGTGTTTGCATTTATGTAATTTTGGCCTAATTAAATTATCTCATACAATATTTTGGAATGGGAAATTTCCCACCAATGTTTCTAAATATCTTTTATTCAATCAATGGTTGTGAAGGAGGATTTGTTTCTAAATCTTTTTTGGCTGAACAATGTGAACATATGTAATATGTAATGTTCAGCTAACCTTAAAAAAATAATGTAACAATTTGAATAGTAAAGTAGCTATTATGGCTACTGAGATGTGGAAATATTGATGGTTCTCATTTTACATAGGAGCAGATGGAATAGAACTGATTGCTGTAAATTCTCTCTGGTTTATTTGAAATAACTTGAGTTGCGCAATTTACATTGAACATTACCAATGGTATGATGCTATGAATGGATGATATCTAAATTAATACTAAACCAGAAATAATTTGAGTTGCACAATTTACATTGAACATTACCAATGGTGTGATGCGTTGGATGGTTGTTTTGTTTGGTAAATACCATTCATTTTTCAGATAAATTTCTTGGCAAAGTCACAATTTGAATAGTCACAAAGCAATTGAGATTGAATGCTTGTTGTTTTTTTTTAAGTAACATATTTTTAAGATAAACATCTTGGAAAAGACTATCCAACATGTAAAATTTGCAACAATCGAGGTTGAAATTGCATGCCTCCCCTCCCCTCGAATGGGTGCAAATTTGGCATGGAAAATAATCTTTGATAAAGTCAGTATATTTTCCCTAAAATAGTGTTAGAAAAAAGTACTCCAAAAATAATCCCTATGTTCACATGGTGAGTATTATCTACCCAAAACAGTGTGGGCAGATGTATTATCTACCCAAAACAATGTGAGCAGATGCAATGCCAATGAGGTTGTTCTATTCAATGCCTCAAAATTTGGACAAATTGTGCTTTGAAAGATGTGAAAAACCTCTGCGTGCAAAGGAAGTAAGTGAAATTGCATGCCTCCCCTCTCCTCCCCTTGGATGGGCGCAAATTTGGCCTGGCAAATAATTTTTGATAAAGTCAGTATATTTTCCATAAAATAGTGTCAGAGAAAAAGTACTCCAAAAATAATCCCTATGTTCACATCGTGTGTATTATCTACCCTATTATCTACCCAAAATAGTGTGGGCAGATGTATTATCTACCAAAAACAGTGTGAGCAGATGCAATGCCATTGAGGTTGTTCTATTCAAAGCCTCAGAATTTGGATAAATTGTGCTTTGAAAGGTGAAAAACAAAATTAACCATTAATCTACTTACTTGTTGATATCCAGTCCCTCACACAATACTAAATAGAGATCGTACTAAATTCTTTATATCCTATTTACAAAAAGGTGTGGAGGTTTTTGTTTACGTCATTGAAGCCTTTAGTGAAGCAGGTGGGCTCCTTTAAATAGTTTAGAAGTTGGTCCAGTAGAACAAGCACTAGTAAGAGTGGGTTCTATTCTTGTGAGTGTTAGTTATAGTTTATATGGCTGAACCTATAGTCAATGCTATATGCTAGTCTTGCATAGCAATTTTGATCATGTCATCTTTAATAATATATGCTAGTCTTGCATAACAATTTTGATCATGTCATCTTTAGTAATATCCCTACCAAGTTTCTTACATAGATAATCGTGGGAAAGTTTTGTATTTAAAGACTTGTGAACATTTCTTATAAAATTATTAAATGATATAAAATTTTTAAAGACTGATTTCTCCTTCTACTCTACCACACCTATTCCTTAATCAGTAAAGTTGTTTAGTCCAAAAAAGCCGTTGATAAAGGCATTGATTGTGGCTGTGAGTTTTGCTACTTCCGTGTAGCTATTGCTGGCCACTTGCCATAAGCTGTGGTCTTCTCTGAGCTAGTAATTGAGCAGAAACAACTGAAAGAAGTCCTTGTGGATTTTGATCTTGGTGTACTCTAGATTGACTTGGAAATTGACATTGGAGTTTAATTCTTGAAAGGAAATAAGATTCATACTGCATCTTACCCTTGGGAAAACCATGACCATAAATTGGCCTAGCCTATCCATGTTTGATAGCAACAAATAGTGTCCACTGTAGCATGAATAAGAAACCGAAGGTTATGATATCTAAATTGTTTTATTATACTACTTGCAGACCTGTCTCAGATGTTTTTAGCCCTTGAAAACTTACGGCATGTGCTTAATTGTCCCACACATAGCACGAGCAAAGTCACCCCCACAAGAATTGAATATGGGTTGATTGGAGTAAATACAGGATGATGTGCATGGATTTTTTAAGGGTTAAATTTAGAGGATTAACTAATTTTTTTATATATAAATATCCTTGTAAAAAAATGTGTCATTTTCAGAACCATCCATTAATTTCACATAAAAGATATCATCTATATTGCAATTCTCAAAAAAACAATTTCAATTAGTTTTCAAAGCTTGTGAGTATGGCAGGAAGCCAAATGAAGTTCATTTGAATTTTGACAATATTTTCACTTGAAGGTTGTTGGATTACAGAAGAGAAATCTTTATTTCCAACCTTTGAGAATTTTATCCACATGGTTTCTTGGTGACTCCAACATTCTCTCAGATGTTTTTGGCAAATGAACAAATGTATGTTTTAGAATGGTCTTTTCAATGATGAAAATGACTTGTCGATAAGCCCTCAAATACATTTCAAGGCAACTGCCATATTTGGCCCACATATACCTTTCTACATGAATATTTCTCACCAGCAAACAAATGTGGACTTGATTGATAAACTCCAGATGACACAAGTATGAATGAATAGTCCCAATGCTAGCATACAATAAGTTAATTCTGTGCACTTTTTAGGTGTTTTTTTGTGTTACTCTATTGACTTAGAACAACAACAACAGCTAAGAAGTATGGAAGAACAATTGCAGCTTTTTGTTTCTACTAAAAAGCAAGTAACACAACAATGTAAAAAAAAAATTGATTTTTGGTTTTGGCTCCATTTCCTTGTTAATATAAGCAGTCCTTATTTACAATGTCATTTTATAACATACTACTAAAGGTTACAGAAGGACTAACAGAGAGAGTGGAGAAATTGAAGACAACATACAGTTCTGGCATCAAAGATCTGCATAATCTAGCCCATGCACTTGATGAAACATCCCTGTCAAGTTTTGAGAAGCTCAACTTAATAGTATCTAAACAGTTTTAAGCTCTAGATGATGTAAGATTCTGCTTTGTCACAATTCACAAAGTAGTGAAGTGAAGAGTGGATTTATATATATTTTACTTGTGTGCAGGTTTTGGCCATTGCTGTTTCAGAGGCTGATGCAATGCTCTAACCAACTCAGACTCTGTAATCAATATTACCAGAGATGTGTACTCTAATAGAGTAATCCTTTGCCACAAAATGTTGTTGCTTTGATTTCCTTCATCTAAGGTCTCTTTCAAGCTACCCTTCAATATCATTTTAATTTTACTGAAAACATGGAACATGCTTATCATTTGGGTTACTAACGATATCTATTTCATGTATTTTAATTGAGACACAGTCACATCGTGGCACTTTAAGATCACATTTTTTACTACTCCGTTAGGAACAATTAGAA
>APFE030252246.1:54781-147951 GCA_000404065.3 Pinus taeda | reverse complement strand
TATATAGTTGCTTCTTGATCTGAGTTCAAATTTTTACAAATCATAACTTTTTGAGTGAATAGAATTAACCACTATGACAGTAAAAGAGGCACACCAGAGGACAGAGCATAATAGCTCAAAGAAAGGAGTAGAGAATCCAATACAGTGCATAAGTCAACAACCTTAAAAGTTTCTTCGGCTCAAATCTATCCACTTCAATCAACAAAATCTGTGTCCCTTCTTGGCATACATTGTGAAACCTTTTACCAGTCTCTTAAAGATTATTCTTGTAGACCTCAAATAACACCAAACTTAGGTGATGTGACAAGTAAATGATTAGGACTAGGGGAAAAAATAGAAACAATTCCCCAAAAAATTAGATTCGAACCACACTATTAAAGATCCAATATCATGCTTGAATCTACTTGTTTCTTGCATCCTACCCTGATTCCATTTGTCTCTTCAAAAAGCATTCAAGCACCTTTAGGGCTTTTGCTATTTAGTCATCTCTTAGCTCTCTTGTAGAATGCATGTTTCCATTTGTCTTTTCCCTTTCTGGAAGGAGTTCCTATGCCTGCAAAATTCAGGGTCACAAATAAGGAGTAGTCTACAAGACAGTGAACACTTTATCACAAGCATAAAAGGACAAAACATCATTCAGTGAACATCAACAAATCATGAAGAGGGCATGTTTAAAATAACATAACAATCTACTACGCTATCATATACTATTCCATGAAGGCAAAATCAGCTTGATGAAGTCACGAAAATCCAACGAGATCTTTGACTAGACGCAAGGAATAAAAAATCCAACAACAAAAAATGCAATGATAAGGTTCAAACCTCGTTGGCCTTTGACCATCTAACCATAACTTTATAAAGATGTAAAATATAAAGATCTATAAATCTAATAAACATCGAACCATGAACATAGGTATGAGAACATAGTAACTACATGTTTAAGTATAAAAATCAGACATGTTGCATGAACATAAATAAATAAAGAGATTCTATTTGACAGCGAGCAAAATTTTCAGTGATCTTGAACATATTATAAAAAAGGTATTTTCATAACAACATAACAATGGGAAAACATAAATATACTTATCATATGAAAAAGGGCCACTTGATGACGCCATGATAACCTAGCTTATCTATTCTTTGTACATACCTCATTGATTCCGACTAGAGTTGAAGTCCTTCCATAGATGATCAATCATGGTAGAAGATGATGCTTCTCCACTTATTCTATAGTTACCTAGAAAAATGTCAAATGTTATCGCAAAGAAATTTTCTAGAGCATCAAGGTATATGTGCACACACAATGAAAGAGTGTCAAATGTACTTAGCATGGCAGGTAAGATTGGATGGTCTTGCATCTCCCTTTGGTATTGGGTTATCGCCATGGTTGGGGATTGTTGCATTGCTGTAAAAATAAACATACCACATGTTAAAGAATAGTGATGATTAAATACTTAAATCTAAAACCATGACTCTATTCAACACATGAAACTAACTTGGAACTATAGACACGACATTATTTTATCGATGACGTCCTCGCTTATTGAGGTATCGAAACTCAAATGATTCATATTCTGATGGATTAACATTTAAATCAATTTCCAAACCATTGTTTTTTCTGCTGCTTCTTCTTTTCTTTGTGGGGCTAAGGAAACTCTTCTTCCTCTTCAAAGATGGATCAAGAGAACCCAATCCAGGTGTGAAGTCAAAATAAGTAACGTGCAAATTATTGGCTTCATCCAACATTTTTTTAAGCATACCAGTCAATTGGATTGTCTTCGCCAAAGTAGTAGGAGGGTTATCTAAAATGAGATGTGTATAGCTAAACAACTCCTCCCTTGCCAAATGAAGTGCCTCGACATCTGCATCAACAACATTTGTGGCCATAAGAGTAGCATCGACATCTACATCATGGTTTTGAGGCTTTATATTGATCTCAGGTGAGTCATTACATATGTTATCCTCTGCATGTTGATGAAGCAATGGATTTGAATTATCCAAGTGGAAATACAACCAATTAACCTTTATGGCATGCTTGCAAATGTTTCCACGTATAGACCATGGACATTCACACATTATAAAATCCTTACGATACTATGTGACAAGGTATTCTTTACCTCGATATGTCTGACTTCTCACCTAATAAGCATGGGTTATGCTCTTATGAGGACAACAATCAGTATCCATAATTTTTCTTGCTCGTTCCACTAATGATTCTAGCTACTTTTCTCTCTTGTATTTGTTTAGAAATCCTTCTTCTTTTAAGATTTCCTTGAATCGATAACAAGGTTCGATTGTTGTTAGTAGCATATGCAATAACCAATCCATCCTTCGGGCACATTTTTTCCTTCTATCAGATAGAAATGTTGTTTTTAGGTAACAATGGTATGACTCAACAACATTATTGGTCTTCTGATTTGCATGAGGAAACTCCCAACAACCTTTCACCTACATACCTAATTGCAAATAGAACGATGTCAATCTCACTATATCACCTTTATTAAAAAAAAAGCATATAATATGAAAAAAATGTTTACTTATGAATCTTATCTCCAATGACCCAATTCTTGTTGGAATAGTCTAAGAACTTCTCTTCATCTGCAAACTTGATAAAAAATTGATTGATTGCATCTTCCACTTCATAATTGAGTGTGTGTTTCATGATGAAACCTAACTCATTGAACATCTCCCTGGCTTTTATGGAACTAGTGGCCAACCAATTGACATTTTTCAACCAAGCCCTCCATACATGCCAAACGCATAAGATCACATCACAACCTGTGATCTTCCTGCCATATTCAATGCATTTTAGTGTGGTATTTTTAGAAAAAATGCAAGTTTGGTTATATCATCAAAATGTTAAAGTTACCTCAAGGCACTGACTTTAGCCAGTGCATCATCAACCATGAAAGCATTGACTTTCCAATCAGCACAGGCTTGGAAACACTTGCACATGAGCTGCTCCAGCCATATTGCAATATCATCTAATGTGTTTCGTGATGCCACGACCCATGCAACAGGCACCCCGCTTTGTTGTTCATCAAATGCCACGAGTGTATACAACTGATACTGTCATTTTCAACATTACATAAATTCATATACAAGTTATTAATCATTTTGAATGTATACGACTTAAATAAATATATTCAATAAATCATTGGCATCTGACTTACCCCGTATTTATTTGTGTTAAATGTTGAATCCATAGCTATTAAGCTACTATGCGATAGCTTGACCATTGTCTCCAACATCCACTTTGTTTGAATCCCTATTATAAAAGGGACCTCCACCCTATTGGGCTTTTGGTAAAGAAAAAAATTTCCCGATGCTTTTGATACCAAAGGTTTACACTCATTTCATCCTTTTTGTGAAGTTGATAATTTCTCTTTGCCAACCTATTATAGATGTTTACAATATCTTTCCCGCATAAGAAGAAATATCTATCTTGAGCTGCCACATCGATGTCAACATGTCTCTTAATGTAGGTTCTTGCTGAAGCCCCGAAAATTGGGTCTACAACAAGGGGGATGCCCACTCGGTCTGGACCTTGGTTAGCAGCTCCTTTTCCATTTGGTATAGTGGGTCCGACTGGCGATATGGGACCAGTTTCCCAATTTATGTGTGTGTGTGTTAAGATTTGATATTTCCTTTCTAATAATTTCTAAGTAAAATACTTTTATTCTAAATCTAATGTAATTGTAATATAATGAACAGAAATATCTAATTCTAAAACTAACCCGGGATTTAATCTTTCAGTTATGCGATCTAAAATGATTTCAAATGGCAATTGGTAATAAAGATCATTCAATTGCTATGAAAAAAAGAATTCAATAAAGATAAACCATTTCGTATATAAAGTTAGACGAAACAGTTGCAGAAAACATATCGCATAATAAGTTACTCATATATTAAGCATAGAAATAGCTATCACTATACAGAAGTGCCAAATGATAACTCAAGCATTCAAGCATTCATATATAAATAACTGAACATGAATATCACCTTAACACATAAGCAGAAAGAGTTAAGAGATAAAAGTACTATTTATAACTAGTTCTACTCATGAGCTTCAACAATAATGATCTATCTCTTCTTAATCCAATATCCACTAAGAGTACAAAAGTGCAACATCAGTAGTAGATATTAAACGCAGATATCAATAAATCTTATTCCATTCATTCTTCAAAACCTCCTCGGAGGGTGCAAAAGTGCATGTTCTGAGGACAAGTTTTTGACAAATTTCAGGACCCTTCTCTAAATGCATGAGAAGGGTTTAAATACTACTAGCTAAATCCAAAAATAATTTATTACAAAAATGTAGGATGCGGTTTAAATGGCCATCCTCATTTCAGGAAAAAATAAAGCAAAATTAAAACTAAAATTGAATCTAAAACTAAAACTAGCAACTAACTATCTATGTATCTGTTCCTTATAGTCGCAAGCGTTCAACATTTGCTTGAGGAGAGTTGGCTGTCCGACTTCTGACTTTAGTTGTCCTGCAAAAATGGAATCGACAAGTGCTGGCGCCATCTTCTCAGCAAAGTTAATGATACATTTGAGAGTCATGCACTGGCTGTGTGGTTTTACCAAGTATGTCCAGTAAGAATCCCAATTCAACTTGGTTAACCTTTTTATGGACTCTACTCTCTCTTGAGCCTTCTGTCTCCAACTTGTCTATTGATGTTGTACATTTGGTAGATATTTACATATCGTTTGAGAATATCCCTGATAAATACCACTGGTTTTAAAGTTCAAGATTTTCTTTTCGCCTTTAGCGCTTTTTTCTACAATTTTCGGGCTTACAGACGACTGAGTGATTAGAGGCTTTCCTTTTGGAGGGGTTTTGCCTAGCCTAGCACGAATCCCACATCGGAAACGACCTTTGTTTCTAGATTCAGGCTTCCCTAGTGTGATTTTTGCCTCTTGTGTGTTTTTTGTTAGAGGATATAAAGCTTAAATTTTGTGAAAATAATGACTTCGTGAGTTCTTGGTTCTGAGCTTTAAATTCTCTTTTTGTGATATCAACGTTATATAGTATCCATTTGACCATGTCCATGTATGGAAGAATTTTGGGCCTTGCAGCTATCCGATGCAAGAACGAACATGCTAGTTCTATAATAGACGCCTCAGACAGGCCGCGTGAATCTATAGTCGCTGTAACCTCCATTATTCTGGGATTTTCTTCCTCGAGTAGGTTGTGCATGCTTTCCCAAGTAGTGACACCGACATATCTGTTGCAGGTGGTGTCCATGTACAAGGGCATCATTTCTTTATCTTTAGAACTCGGAGCTTTACCCTTCTTTCCCATAATATCATGGACATTGCTATGTACACTTCTCTGCTCTTCGCTCCTACAATCTACAAATGAGGCAAGAGTAATGATAAGGAAAAGGTGATGGGAAAGCTTTAAATGCTAAAAACTTATAAAATATATCACCCCACGTGAAATGGCTCTTCGATTAGATCAAAACCATACTTCATTAATGATGGCCAACTAACTCATTAATTAACATTAACATGCATAACTTGGCATCAGTTTATGGAAAAAGATTTTTCGAACAATGAGCCTTGTAGATTTGCGATAAGGTGATTTTGCGATTTTATTTGCAACATCGTAGATCGCAATATCGCTACTTTGTTGCGTGTGACAATCATCCATTAACATGTTTTCTGCGAAATGTGATTTGCGAGACTCGCTATCACATATCGGCGGTTTGAGGCATTTCATCTTAAGTGATATTTGAGGCATGCGATGTGATGAGTATCTTTTAGTGCGTGATTTCGCATCACGATTTCGCAATCTTAGGATTCTGCTTGTAGGAAAGCATCCATTACCTTTTTGCGATGGGACGCTCTTTATTGAGAAAGTGGGTTTATTCAAAATTATCATCAAACTTAAGTTTTTTTAGATTTTTCGGGTATTCTCCTAAGTTTATGATAGTAAGTTTTATTCAAAAAGGGAATACAAGCGCTAATTTTTTTTTGAATAAGGGTCCCCACTTATTTAGTATTAGTAATAAAACTAAATAAGAAGGGGGGTTGTTGCTAGCCACAAAAATTGGCGATTCACTTGGAAGAACTAGTTATCTCTGCTTTTCTTTTGAATTTTCTAAACTTCCAAAACAGAAAACTTTTCTAAAAAATCAAACTTTATTATAGAAAGATAAAGTACATCATGCTTGCAGCTGTCAATGATAGTTTGTTTCTTTTATGTTAACTTTGGTTATTTAATTCCTTGAGCTAGTCATTGTATCTACATCAGTCACTACTTGGTTTATAAAGATAAAAACAAAGACTTCTCTGTAAATCAATTTTAAATATGCTCATTTTTCGTGGGTAGAGCCTCTACTGCTAGCAGGCATTTATAGCCTCGACTGGGTTACCTGTTACCCAACAATGATCATGTATCCTACTTGGAGAAATATACGATTTTCAAAGAGAAATCCATATCCACACTTATTGCTTTAATTTTCTTTTAATCCTAAAAAAACAATGCCTTGGTTTGGTAGCCAAATTATGACAGTGCCACTCACTTGATTTATAACTTTGTTGAACAAGCTGGCTTGTGATAAGATCCCTTATCTTTTGATTGCAACAATCTCGAGTCCTTGCCGTATTGTAGTATGCAGTTTTGGCAAAATCAACAAACTATAATATCTATGATCATCATAAGTCAGCTCGTGATGAGTCCTCTTATTCTTTAATTTTAAAGTGTATTGCTGGATTATTCCTTGAAGCTCGTAATTTCCTAAGTGGGGAGGAAGTCGTTGTTTCCTTAAGAATAGCTCTGGATGATAGTGGTAGAGTTTTTTGGAAAGAGATTTTCTATAGAGAATCTTCGTTTTGTTATTGATACTTTTCATTTGACTGATGTAAAACAAATTCCCACTAAAGGTCGCTTTTTATCAAAATTTACAAGGTTGAAACTAGTATCATTTTCAGGCTTATAGCCTTTGACTGTATCTTTCCATAATAATGACCAATTTTCTAAAATGATTCTATTTATACAAGCGAAACAACAAAATCTAAAAGAAATACTTGTCTTTTTCATGAATTTCAAATGTGACCATTTACAACTGGTTTTATTGTGAAAATAAGGAAAAACTAATCTACAAAAATAGAAGAATGATCTCCTATGGAAAGTATTTTTTGAGGATCTGCCCGTTAACAGGTAAAGATTCTCTTTTTCCTGTTAATTCCTGTAACATAAAAGTAGATGGACCTATGATTTCTATAATTTGGAAAGGGCCAAGCCACATTCATTGAAATTTCGTATGTTTGCCATTTTCCTCATGAGCCTTGTCCCATTTTAAAACTAGATCTCCAATCTGAAATTCCTTTCTGGATATCATGTTTGAATCAAAAGAAGCTTTTACTAATGCTTGGTGATGAGCATGAGTTATTTTAGCCTGTTCTCGTTGTTCTTCTAGCTTAAAAATTGGCAGCTGCCTTAGTTGTAAGGAAGAAGTTGGTGTTTCGTCAATATATTGAACTAAAGCCAAAGAGGGAATTGCTAGATGAGTTGGAAGGACCACTTCTTTCCCATAAAATAAATTAAAGGGAGGAGTGCCAATAGAGGCTTTCTGTGTTATTCGGTCTGCCCATAGAGCATATATTAGGGATTTGTGCCAATTCTTATGAGTTTGATCAATGGTTCGCTTAATGATTCTGATTAAGTTTTTATTTGTTGATTCAGCTAATCCGTTCCCCTGCGGGTAATAATTGGCAGTGTATTTAAGTTTAAAACCTCTTTTGAGCACAAATTTAGTCATAGCATTGCCAGAGAAATACGATGCATTATCAAACATTAAAGCAGAGGGTAAACCAAACCTGGTGATTATGAATTGAACTATGAAATCAATAATGTGTTCAGAATTAGCTGTCTTGAGAGGAACTGCTTCTACCCATTTAGTAAAATAATCTGTAGCTGTAAGGATATATTTATGTTGTTTGGAAGAGTAAGGAACGATCTCACCTATTATATCCAATCCCCATTGATCAAAAGGTTGATCGATATTGACTGGTCGCAATGGCAACGATGGTTTTTTTGTCTCCCAGCGGTAGTTTAACAATCTTGACATTTCCTTACATAGCTATGTGCATCTTTGAATAGTGTAGGCCAATAATAGCCTACGTAGAGGATTTTATGTGTCGTAGCATCTCCAGCGTAATGTCCACCCGCTGGTCCATCATGAAGTTCCTGCAATACCTTTTCAGCTTCAAATTTCTCAAGACATCTAAGGAGAACAAAATCATAATTCATCCTAAAAAGTACATCGTACATGAGTTAATATTGCTTAGCCTTCAACCTTAGAGCTCTTTCCTTTGTATAATCAAGGTTTGAAGGAGCATATCCATTCTTTAGATAAAATATGATATCAGCGTATAATGATTCAAAATTGTTTAGGCTTGCCTCATATGTTTGTACTTCTGAAGATAGTATTTCGGAAATAAGCGGTGGTCTAACCAACATTTTTGCAAAAACCTTAACCTTTTACAATATTTGCTGGTTTAATTTCAGCGTCATATTCTTGTAAGGTAGTAACCCAATTGGCTCTTTTCTCACCTACATCTTTATGTACTAAGAGATTTCTTACCGTTGGAAATGGTACTATGATTTGTGTATGGGTTTTAAGCAAAAAGGGTCTGAAATGTTTTATCACCTTGAAAACAGCATAAGCTTGTTTCTCTACATATGAATAATTTAATTCAGCACCTTGTAAATTTGAACTGAAAAAAGCAATTGGGGTCTCCGCCTTGTCTTGATTTGCTTGAGTGAGTATCGCAGCATATGATCTATCAGAGGAAAATGTATATAAAATGAAAGGATTAGAAAAATTTGGAGTTGCTAAAGATGGAGCGTTTACAATTACTTGTTTAATTAGATTGAATGCTTCATATTCATCTTGGCCCCATTTGAAGATTGAGTTCTTTTAATCATTGCATGTAAGGGAGATACAATCCTTGAAAATTCGGGAACAAATCTCTTAACAAAATTAATCTGGCCAAGGAAAGATTGCATAGCTTTCTTGTTGTGAGGTAAGGGTATTTCGGAAATTTCCTTGATTCGGTCGAGATCAATATGGATTCCCAATTTTGACACTATAAATCCAAGAAGTTTTCCCTCACTTAATGCAAAAAAGGATCTTTTTGGGTTAAGTGAAATTCCATACTTTTGGCAATGTTGGAAGATCTGTTTTAAGTCTCTAAGATGATTTCCTCGTTTTTTGGAATATACAGTTATATCATCCAAGTATATTACCACTGATTTGTTTACTAATCCCTTAAATGCGATATCCATGGCCCTTTGAAATGTGGCGCCAGCGTTGATCAGACAAAAAGGCATCTTTTGATATGCATAAGTACCCCATTTGGTTTTGAACGTGGTTTTTAATTTATCATTGGGATGGAACAAAACTTGATTATAGCTGGAGAAACCATCCAAGAAGGACATTAATTCTGATCCTACAACTGCCTGTAATATTTGCTCCATAGAAGGCAAAGGAAAATTATCCTTTTAGCAGGGTTTGTTAAGATTTCGAAAGTCAATGCAAACTCTAATGTCTCTGTTTTTTTTTTCTAACGAGAACCATATTGGAAACCCATTTAGAATGTCGAACGAGAAAAATGATTTTGGCTTTCAATAACTTATTGAGCTCAGATTTGATCTGGTTTTCTAAATTAGGATGGATCTTTCTCAGCTTTTGCTGGACATGTTTTTCATCATTTATCATTGTAATAGTATGTTGGATGATAGAAGCATCGTAAGTCTTAAGTTCATCATAGTTCCAGGCAAAGACACTTTTGTATTGTTTTAAGAGATGAATGTACGTTAATCTTTCTTTAGGGGCTAGGCCAAGACCTAGATTGATATTCTACGGCTTGGTATCAGATCCTAGATTTACTAATTCATAGTTCAGAGTTGAAATTTGAAGTTTTGAATTGGTAGATCTTTTGAATTGATCTTTCAAATCATATAGATCTTCTAATTTGAATACTGATTTTGGCATAGCATTATTAGTGCTATCTTGTTGCAATTGTCTGTCATGTTGGTCTTCATCTATTATCTTATTAGTGTAAGATCCTTCAGATGTGAGGAAGCTTACAATATCAAGATCATTGTTGAAAAATCTCCAATTGGTAATGTTATCAGGAATCGAGGATCTAAATATTAATTCAATTGAAAATCTATCGGGGCTATAGTCTTCTGAGGGAATGAGCTTGGAAGCTACGTTTGCCAAGAGGTCAGCACTAGCTTTTTGGAGTCTGGGAATTGATGAAATATTAAATGCTATAAAATTTTCAGTCAGATCTTGTACTAAAGATTGATAATGCTTTAAATGACCTGATAGACAATGTATAGTATTTCATACCTGTGTGATAACAATTTCAGAATCTCCGAAGACTTGTCGATATCTGATATCTAATCTGATTGCTTTGTATAATCCTTGGACTAAATCCTTGTATTCTGCAGTATTATTGGTGCAATTGAACTCGAGTCTACAAGTTAGCATATTTTTGTTTCCCTCTGGACTGATTAATACGCATCCTGCTCCAGCGCCCTCATTAGACTTAGAACCGTCAAAAAATAACTTCCAAAATAAAGATTTATTTACAGGACTATCTACGAAATTAATACATTTAGAACTATCTGTTTGAGAAAAATTTTCTACTTGAGATAAAACAGAATGTTCTAAGTAAGGTGAAGTATGAGCATTAAATTTCTTAAGAAATAATCAACAGAATAGTTGCCAATTATATTGTTGCTGTATGTTACTAGTTCATTTTCTCCTTCCAATTCTGTTACTATGTATTTATGATGTCTTTCTCGTTCGACCTTTATTTGATTTGGTTTACCATTATAAGGGAGCCACATATGCGACCAATCGGTTGCAAAGTATCCATGAAGTTTTTTCAGACTAATCTCTACTAAGAATTAAGCCATAAAATTCTGGAATATCTGCAACTAAAATGTTGATAACTTGATATACCTTTAGATTAGATGACAGCCTTATGGTAACCTGATTTAGTTCACCGATCACTTCAACCTGCGATCGATCTAGCTGAACTATGCGTACAACATATTTTTGAGGTTGAATGTTCAACTTTGCACATATTGATTTAGGTAAGATATTAGATGAAGCTCCTGAATCAACTAAACAATTATGCAATTTTTTGTTGAAAACTTCATAAGTAAGAAGAAATGGGGGAGTATGATATCTTGACCTTCCTCCAATCAAAGCGATATCATTTGGATCAACTTTATTAGTCACATTAGTTGGAGGTCTTCCCATCTCGTGAGAAGCTTGTGAGATTACAACGGCAGGTAGAGGTGCAACTAGTACTTCTTATAATTCTTTCAAAAGAATCTTTTGCTGATGTTTTAACTTACTCAACTCATAAAAAGTAATGTTAGCCCTAGTCTTCTTCATTTCTTCTATAATATTATACTCCAGCTCATCAGAAACAATCAATGTTTTAGATTGAGTTGGTGAATCTGTTTGGATTGGGCTTGTTTGGGTCACTTTAGGTGCTATCTTCTTTGCTACAACTTTGTCCTTAGGTATTGAGCTTGCGCTCTTTGGCTTAGAAATAGGTTGAGGAGGATCGAGTTGATTTATACTTCTAGTACTGACAGGCGATGCCTCCTGATCCTCTTCATCTGGGAGGATGAAATCCCACATACCCTATACTTCTACAACTTCTTCTTCATCAGTAGGCTCTTTATTGGAAATTTCCTATTCTTCTTCTTCTAATTCAGCATTTGTAATAGCACTGGGAGGCTTTGAATCAGTTGAAGGATTTCTTCTATAAGGCTTGTATGGTTTTTTAGAAGAAGTTTCTGCTACTTGTTTTTTAATATCAGCCATTTTGTTAGACATGGTTTTCAAAACTTTCTGCAATCCTTCTAAATCGAATGGGTCTTTAAATTTTTTCTTTGGATCTTCCTTAAAAGTAACTTTCTTACATTTTCGTTCATCAATGGCATTTTTCTTTTCTAAGGCTATGATACATTTCTCTACTGCTATTGCTTCCTTCATATTGTCAGCTAAAGTTGTTTTGTTAGCCCTATCAACGAAGATTGCTATGTTTGATGGTAGAGCTGATATGTACCATTCACTTCGAACTTCTTCACTAGTCTTGGAAGTGGTAGGAATTTTGTTCAACAGTTTATTGAAACGTGAATTAAAATCTTTGATAGGCTCTTTTGATTCAGCCCTAAGGTTAGATAGGTCATTAATTAGTGTCACCGTAGACTTGTCATCACCATACTTAGTCAAGAATTATTCTTGGAAAATATCCCAACTAGTGATAGATCCGGATGGTAATGAAAAATACCATGATCCGGCTGCTCCTTGAAAATTGTAAGGAAAGAGCTGAACAACAACATCTTCATTAGTAACACCATTGAGATTTATAGATAACATAAAGTTATTTATATGTTCTTCTGCTAGCATGCCCGTTTCAGGTTTCAACTTAGCCAGCCATTTTTCAAGATGGGTCGGTATTTGACTCAAGGGAGCCGACATTAAGACTGCCCCTGGGTTATTCCATGGAGATTGGGCCATCCTTGAACTGCTAATAGAGGAAAGCACATAAGATGATCCCTACGATTGGGAATATGAGGATATTACAGTTCCAGATGATTGAGAAGGGGATGTGGAAGTCCCATTGGTCTGGTGGACAATAATTTGAAGTGAAGGGGTGGATGGTTGACTTCGTGATGGAGAGGTTGAGATGGATGATGATGACGAAAGAGTCTCGCTATCAGACCCTTTAGGTGATTTCCTTGCTCTCTTCCTTGTAAGTAGAGGTAACTCAGTTGGTTTAATACCAAACTTTTCGCTCTTCAATCTTGTAAGAGGGTGAGCAAGGTTATATTGCGAAGTCACACTACCTTGATATTTTTTAGATCTTTGGGGTGATATAGAAAATCGCTGAAGTTTATGGATCAAAGATTCAACTTTAGGAGGTTAAATAGTAGATTTCTCTGAAATGTCAGGGTTTATGGCAGTGGTCGTTGTTTTATTGACTTTTTACTCAAGATTTAAAGATTCTAAATGCAATGTAGAAGTCGGGGGAGATGGTGAGGGAAATCTACTCTCAGAATGGTATTTAGATTTAGATTTATTTGCCATTCACAGTTCAGGCCCTCCTTCTAGCGCCAAATATGTTGAAGCCGCGAAAATTGAGTCTACAACAAGGGGCTTCAACATATTTGGCTTTATTTTTGCTTTATTTTAGGCAAAAATAAAGCAAAATTAAAACTAAAACTGAATCTAAAACTAAAACTAGCAACTAACTATCTATGTATCTGTTCCTTATAGTCGGAAGCATTCAACATTTGCTTGAGGAGAGTTGGCTGGCCGACTTCCGACTTTAGTTGTCCTGCGAAAATGGAATCGGCAAGTGTTGGCGCCATCTTCTCAGCAGATTTAATGATACATTTAAGAGTCATGCACTGGCTGTGTGGTTTTACCAAGTATGTCCAGTAAGAATCCCAATTCAACTTGGTTAACCATTTGATTGACTCTGCTCTCTCTTGAGCCTTCTGTCTCCATCTTGTTTATTGATGTTGTACATTTGGTAGATATTTACATATCGCTTGAGAATATCCCTGATAAATACCACTGGTTTTAGAGTTCAAGTTTTGCTTTTCGCCTTTAGCGCTTTTTCCTGCAATTTCCAGGCTTACAGGCGACTGATTGATTAGAGGCTTTCCTTTTCGAGGGTTTTTGCCTGGCGATCTACCTCCATTTATCGATCCAGGCTTCCCTGGTGCAATTTTCGCCTCTTGCGTGTTTTTTGTTAGAGGATATAAAGCTTAAATTTTGTGAAAATAATGACTCTGTGAGTTCTTGGTTCTGAGCTTTAAATTCTCTTTTTGTGATATAAGCATTATCTAGTACCCATTTGACCATGTCCGTGTATGGAAGAATTTTGGGCCTTGCAGCTATCCAGTGCAAGAACGAACATGCTAGTTCTGTAATAAACGCCTTGGACGACCCGCATGAATCTGTAGTCACTGTAACCTCCATTACTCTGGGATTTTCTTCCTCGAGTAGGTTGTGCATGCTTTCCCAAGTAGTGACACCAGCATCTCTGTTGCAGGTGTTGTTCGTGTACAAGGGCGTCATTTCTTTATCTTCAGAACTCAGAGCTTTACCCTTCTTTCCCATAATATCCTAGACACTTCCATGTATACTTCTCTGCTCTTCGCTCCTGCAGTTTACAAATGAGGCAAGAGTAATGATAAGGAAAAGGTGGCGGGAAAGCTTTAAATGCCGAAAACATATAAAATATATTACCCTACGTGAAATGGCTATTCGATCAGATCAAAACCATACTTCATTAATGATGGCCAACTAACTAATTAATTAACATTAATGTGCATAACTGGGCATCGGTTTATGGAAAAAGTTTTTTCGAACAAAGAGCCTTGTAGATCTACGATAAGGTGATTTTGTGATTTGTTTCGCAATATTGCAGATCACAATAGCTCTACTTTGTTGCATGTGGCAATCATCCATTAACGTGTTTTCTGCGAAATGTGATTTGCAAGACTCGCTATCCCATATCGGCGGTTTGAGGCATTTCATCTTAAGTGATATTTGAGGCATGCGGTGTGATGAGTATCTTTTAGTGCATGATTTCGCATCGCGATTTTGCAATCTTAGGATTCTGCTTGTAGGAAAGCATTCATTACCTTTTTGCGATGCGACGCTCTTTATTGAGAAAGTGGGTTTATTTGAACTTATCATAAAACTTAAGTCTTTTTAGATTTTCGGGTATTCTCCTAAGTTTATGATAGTAAGTTTTATTCAAAAAGGGAATACAAGCGCTAATTTTTTTTTGAATAAGGGTTCCCACTTATTTAGTATTAGTAATAAAACTAAATAAGAAGGGGGGTTGTTGCTGGCCACAATAGTTCTATACACTACATCAATAGGCACTCCCAAAAAGAAACAACTCTCTACATATGCAACAATGTCCCTTGAAAGCTTTGGCCTATGCAAGGCCCTGGTCTCACGTGAAGTGTCACATTGACGATGAAAAGCCCAACCTTCCCCATCTTCATGTTCATACATATTGAAAGTTAATATTGCTCTATCAGGAATTTCATGCATAACTTTCACAATAAAGTGGCATTGGCAACCCCTCTTCTGCACAAATGAGGTCCTTCATTTAGCTGAAAGATTTCCTCTTTTGTCCTCTGAGCCAAATGAACAATGATAACTACACCAAAAATTTAAATTTTTAGTACATACAAAGAAAGATAACCGTGGTTTCAAAAGATCTAAATAATATATATTTTAAATACTCACATATCATATTGCAATGCAACAGTAGCTCTTTCTTTTGTTTTTTTTTTTGTTTTTCGTATGAATTTACATGGAGAAATAGGATTTTCTTCCTCTCCTTTGATAAAGTTAGAAACTCGTCGTAATGGGATTACATCAACTCGATCAATACTATTGTTTTTTCTACTTATTTTCGTCCAAACCAAGTCTTTACTAGAGAATGTCATTTTGCCTTTGAGGTCTTGCACCTCAAGATCC
Source organism: Pinus taeda (assembly GCA_000404065.3). Taxonomy (NCBI): domain Eukaryota; kingdom Viridiplantae; phylum Streptophyta; class Pinopsida; order Pinales; family Pinaceae; genus Pinus; species Pinus taeda. The sequence continues at coordinate 132,391 of APFE030252246.1, read as the reverse complement.
ATGATATATTGCCATTTGCTTTGCTTGCCCATTTTGAACTGATCTGGTCAAACAATATGCAAGGACATCAAAACCAAAATTTCAATTTTAGCAAGTTATCCAACATATATATAAATATAAAACCTCTTTTATGCTTTTTTTGAGGTCTAAAATATCAATCACTCAATAATGAAAAAAATAGCACAAAAGGATGCAAAAAATTTGGGATGCAAGCATTTCCTTTAATATGTTGCTTCTTGCCTCATTCACTTTGAACAAGGCATTCCTTAAAGGAAATATTCCTTTGACAACATGAACAGATGCAATCCAATGAATGTTGGCCATGTTTTTTTAGGGTGACCATTTGCTAAGCAGGACTAGACTTGAATTAAAGGGCTTTCTACAATGTATGTTTACATCACAACTCTACTAATAGTCTGTCCTCAAAGATTCTCGGTGCTGCCATAATATATGTGAAATTTATAGCAGGCAATCATTACACTCACATTCCACTACCCGTGGCAAAAGAGATGTGTTACAACAAAGAAAAGGCAATGAAATCTTCAATACCAACACAAACACCAAGAGCATTAGTGAAAGTGATCCGGTCCGGCCTCATCCTTGCCCTCAACATTTAGACAAAATAAACAAGTGCCTTATCCCCATCCCTAGTGTTTGCATATCCTGCAATGATTGAATTCCAAGAAACCAAGACCTTCTCAGGCATTTCATCAAACATTTGGCAAAGCAAACTCAATTGCACCCTGTTTAACGTATCCTGTAATAACATTCCACTCATACATTTTGTTAAACACTTAGCGCACATCATTGACACTTCCACCTTTAGCATACATGTTGATGAGATTGTTTTCTGTAAATACATTTGGCTCTAACCCACTTTTTTTCATATGGGTATGGATCCACTTACCCTCTGCCAAGGATTTTGTGTCAACACATCCCTGCAAGAGACTGGCATAGGTGACATACCCTACCTAAAGGTCCCCACAATACAAAAGCTTCATGGCCTCCTTTCTCAGCCTCACCCAAGCACCCATAACAGCCAAGAAGGTCAATCATGTAGGCATAGTGGTATGTTTTTGGGGATGATACAATGGTCTCGAGTCATAGATTCAAAGTATAAACATTCAATGTTCTATACCATATTTTGTCATATTTATTAACAAATTTTGCCTAAATCTAGTTAGAAATTGTTGGAATTGCAGCTTTCAGCTGATGAATCTACATAGTTCCAGTGTTTTAGGGGTTTTTCATGGAGCCAAATCTATTTATGCATTCAAAAATAAAACCTATGCAGATTTGTACCTCTTGTTCTTACTACTTAGTGAGAAAAAGCCTAATCCTTGGTTTGTTCATTCATGTTTATAATTAAGAGATACTAGACTATCATAGCACCATGCATTGATTGATTTCCAGTCACAATAATTCCTTGAAGCCTGTGCTACATTCCATGCCCTAGTTCAACAAAAGCACCTGCTGTGTGTGTGTATCCTCAGGAACCCTCAAAAGTATTTTAATTCTATTTCCTAGGAATCCTAGAAACTATTTTAATTCTATTCCTCAGGAATCCTATCGTGTCATTGAAGGGTTGGAAGCTTCATAGTTCTAATCATTGTAAGAAGAATTTTAATTGTGGTTCATTCCCCATTTAAGTCTACCATTCCTAGAAAATGTTGTTATGTGTCTTATTTCTTGATTCAGATTTGCTATAATTTACATGATCTTCTATTAGGCACACCCTTTATGCATGTTGGGGGTCTTTCTACATCCAGATTCACCTCAAGAAGTTTCTTTTTTAATGGCCATCCAGATATGTTTACTCTGGGTTCTTCATTTGGGCTATATCCTTCCATGTCATCTTGAGAAATCAACATGCGTTGGTTGCCTTATAGACTCCATAATACATAAGCCCAATAGTGTTTTAGACATTAATCTTTCCCTTAACCTATTTGAAAAATAAATAAAATAAACTCTTCCTTTTGCTATTACAAATTTGAAATACATTGGAGTAAATATCAGCATTCAAATTTGTTGTCCTAAGCCTCATCCTCCATTCATTTTGATTACAATTTGATTGGATTAGGATACCATAGGGTTATGCACCTTGTCTCGGAGGATATACTACCTAAAGTGAGAAGAAGGTTGTTGTTCCACCAGGGTTGCATTTGTGTTTTACTGCTTTGCCACAACATGTGCAAGTTCGAGAGGTAACAATTTGAGCAAAGGTCGTAGCTCATGAGAGGCTTGTTATTAGAAAAATCATTTCAAGCATCCCTCCATTTTTGTTAGTTCCAATGGTGCCCTCCTTTTGGTTTTATGAAAGTATCTTATCAACTATTTTCTTGATATGTAGATTTACAATTGCCCTATTAGCAGTTTCCTTTAGAATATGTGCCAGTTTTGATAAGCTGATAACATCGATTTTATGGTATATACTCAGGAGTTTATTGTATTTGCAGAATATTGAAGAGGGTGAATCCTATCGTGTTGTTTTGTCGGTAAGGTCTACTGGGCCAGTTAATCTTTCAATTTCTTTCACATCTTTAGATGGATTCAACATTTTGGCTGCTTCGAGTATCATGTAAGTCAATTTCATACCAAAATATTTGGTTATTCTACTTATATTGTTAAACAATAAGAGTAAGATTTGCAGCTGTGAAGAGACACTAAATTAATTCACGTGATTGAGCCAAAAGTATTATTAGACTTGTTCTTGTATTGAGGATGCATATGTTTTTCCAGCGCTAGCAGTTTTGAAATTCAAGACTGGACCAAAAAGGAGTTCGTTTTAAAAGCTACAGCAACAGATCATTATGCAAGGCTTTCCTTGAAAAGCTCGAAGAAGGGTATAGTTTTGTTTGATCAAGTTTCTGCCATGCCTGTAGATACATTCAAGGTATGTAATTTATGGAAGTTATATATTTTTTGCTATTACTTTCCTTGAATCCTCAGATTCCTGAGGATACACACACATATTCTTGCATTGGCCAGAAATTTTAGGTGCTACTTTCTTGGAATCTTGGGAAATGTGTTAAATAGTTTCAAGAACATTGCAGTCACCATCTTCAACTATATTCTAGTTTATCTCCACTTTAGCATAAGCAGAAAAGTAGTGGTTTTCAAGGGGGGGAAGAAAAGTTATCAACTCCTAGAAGCAAGAAAGCAAATTGCTTGAATTTGAAACGAAAACCTATCCTTCCAAATCTGAAAAATCTTCTTGAATTACTTCATTGGCAAGTGCAAAAGTACCAAATTCCATTTTTCCAGTACTAAAATGGCGAATGCTAATTCTTCTAAGTTTATGATGATGTTTAATGATGGGTTTAAACATAATGGAGATTTTTACAAAGAATTAGGTATGAAAGCTGGAGGAGGGAAAGGCCCCATGGATCCACAATATGTCGTGCATGATCTGCCTTCAATCCAGTCCTCCAATCCAGATATTGACTATTTATGCTTAGAAGTGATTTTGTTCTCCATGGATCAAGATGTCAATTCTTGCCTAGTTTTATCAGTTGCATCTGTATAACAGACCTCAATTTCAACAACATTAGTACTCTGGCGCAGTAGCTATGACCTCGATGATTTTCGAGGTCACTTTTGTTACAAGCTTCAACTCCTCTACTTTTCATCGCATCTATAATATCATGTGATATCAGCACAGAATTCCCATGCTATGGGTGCAGGTGTATTGTTGTTGTTGATCCCTTTGCATATCTTGAATATAATGATAATCTGAAAGTGGGTTGAAGGACAGAAACACGTGTGCATGAAGTAAGTTTTAGAGACTTGCCAATGTAGCAGGGAGCTATTCTTTGCCCCAATTACACAGGGAATTTGTTAGGAAATACCCTTGTGTTGCAAATTTGGTGTCTAAATGCCACTTCTCACTGACAGATGATATCAAATCCAACTGTATCTTGACTGTAAAAACACAACTTTTCATGCTTACATTGAAGTTGTGGTGTTCCAGGTATTGCAAAAGATGTTAATCTAAATAAATACATTGATGTTTAAAGGGAATACCATGATCCTAGTTGTCAATGAATGTGTAGTGTTTGCATCACCTAATCTGTTTCATGATTTTTTTCTCCCGTCGTCCTGAAAATATATGTATTTCTTCAAATTTGAAGTTTAAACCCAACAAAGTTCTCAATCTCTTTATTTAAAAGCTCATAATGGACTAATCTCCACTCTGGCCTCAAGCAAAGGAAATGTTTACAAAATAACATAGTATTTACATATAAAATTGTTATAACAGTATGAAGGAACCAAGAGACTTAGGATAATTAAATTTTACAATGCAAGTATTACCCTTCTTAATTCCTGTATAATTGCAGTTTTTAATGGTATTGTTAAATATTATTCTTTCCTATATGCTCAGGTACACTCCTCTCCCCACTCTCAAATGTAGAAAAAGCAACAAATATTGTATGGCAATAATGCTTGGTGAGCTGGGAAGAAATGCAGAAGCTACTTGGGTAGAGAGGCTGCGTTATTTGGATTACTGGTCTGAGTGGTTCAGGTCTGCCCTTAGTGCAAAATCTGCTTGTTTTTTTCTTAGATTTTATTTTATAAATGGAGCATCATTCATAGCCTTTTTAATGTACATTCAATAATTGTTCATTGAACATTATTTGAAGTAATAGAGCAACAATGCAGGCAAAAGTACACTGGCTTGCACAATCAGTCGTATATTGCACACTAGAGGAAAGCTCAGTTATGTTCTTGATGGTGATAATATAAGGCATGGCCTTAACAAGAATCTTGGCTTGAGTGCAAAAGACCATGCAAAAAATATACGTCCTGTTGGTAAGGCCTTTTAGATGATTAATTCATTAGGTAGTCATTGGCTATTCATATTACAACCTTTCTTAACACAACTGAGATGTAGTTTATACCATTTCCTTAAACTTCTTAGTGTATTTTTTCAGTTATGCTCTTAACAGTAAAATGCTTGAAAGCAGTATTTTAGAGAATTTACTAAATATTTAGGTGAGGTGGCAAAGCTTTTTTGTGGATGCTGGTCTTATATGCATTGCTAGCTTAATATCTCCCTACCAAAGGGATAGGGAAGCATGTCGTGCACTTTTGCCTGCAGGAGAATTTGTCCAGGTTCTCTCTCTTTCTCTGTGGAAATTGCGTGCAAATTATCTTGGGTTCAAATTAAAATGTTCTCTGGGCGAGTTTAAATCAATTTGGTGAACAAAGTATTGATAGACACACACACAAAGTATTTCTATATTTTTTGGAGCAGGTAAATAATTGTTGAATATATCTGATGTCTTTGCAGTGCAGTGGTTTCTAATGGTCAAATTGAAGATAGATGGAAGAAACATGCAAACAAAATGACAAAAATACAATGGACAAAGAGATCTACTAGTGTACCAAAGAGCCACCTGGGGGAAACAAATAAAATGCAAATTCCAGCGTCTGAACAATGCGACTCTCTACAAACACCAATGGTTGCTGAAAGGTTATTTGAGCTTTCTTTGGGAAAGGGAGTGGATGACAAGGATAAATCCATTTTTGATAAGCCACGAGAAATTACTGCAATACCTTTTGAAAAGGCTCCCATAGAAATGGTGCATGCCACAAGACTGATAAGGTCTCAATCAGTTAATTAATAGATACCTATAGCTGTTTTCCAAATTTTGCTGAAAAGAATTATTTGGAGCAGCCTGGCTCATTTGCACTTTCTGCATCCATGAAAGGCTCTATTTCATCTACTGGGGATTCTCTCACTGACAGGTTTTCCTTTAGGTGTAAAAGTTCCCGAACAGTTGTGGAGAGTTTATTTAAAACATTAAATGGAAATTCTAAATCTCATCTAACCAAGGAAGATAATCTTCACACCAAGAAGTCTTTTGATTGGGAAGCTAATGCTGAAAATGAAGATAGAGTTGGAGGTTTCATGGTAGTTTCCCTAACAGCTTCTGAATAAGAATCATCCTCATTGAAATTGTTCGAGGATTCCACCCAATTGAAATTGACTCAGAATTTTAACCGAATTGTACCACCAGTTTCTAGCAAATAGCTTCAATCAAAATGCATGCAGGTGAGGTCAATCAAAATGTAGTTAAAGTGTGTCTGTAATCTCAATTAAAACTACAATACAAATGAATGAACCTGAACCTGAACGTCACGTCCCCTAGGTGGTGAGCTGCAGAGCGGAGGAATTGCCTGGGCTGGAGTTTTGTGGTTATTTGCAGGTGCCGAGTCGAGGAGGAAGGTGAGTGAGCCGCAGGGGCCGAGTTGAGTTGGTTCGGCGAGCAGCCTGTGGTTTCACAATTCCTCCATTTCAAATTGGAAATTGCATTAACTCTCCAAAGCGACAATTCTGTCAGACTAGCTCTGATCGAATCTATTAGACAATTAATGTGGAGCGGTGGCCGGAGGGTGGCAGAGCTAGGGGAGGGTAGGGGAGGGTGGTGGAGGGCGGAGGGATCGCCGACAGTTGGAGCTAGACAATTTTCCGGGCGGTGACATAAACCGGGAAATTCCTCTGCCTAGGTAGACTACTCCCCAAACCAAAGGATCACTTCTGGCAACTTCATCTCAACCAACTGTCCATGCATTGCTATTAGGTTCTTTTTGATTTGAGCAAAGACTATAGTACTATGTTATTCACAAAGTAGTAGCTTCTCTTTTTGCCATTTTTTTGAGTAAAAAAACAAATAAATTAAAAATTAAATTGATGAAAAATAAAATAATTAAAGAGATTATATAAATAGCAAAAATATACATGATTTACTTTATATTTAAACTAATAAAAAATTAGTCATCAATAGATCTATTATCTTATGGTTTATAAATAATCATTTATTGACTTAAATGAAAACACTTCTCTAACTCATTATAACAAAGAATCCACAATCTTTTTAAAGTTTTTAACTACATGTAAGAGCAAGCACCAGTAATACCAGGTAGCAAAAACTACCATTGTTGACCTAAGAACGTTGACTTTTTCACCAAGTCAAGTTTACCTAACAATCCCCCTTTACACTTAATTAGGAAAATTATCTCAACCCATTCTTAAAAACATGTATGCTCCTCTCCCCTAGCACCTAAGTCTAGATCAAGACTTTACTAATAGGGGTATGCATGCTTGGGGAGACTTTTCTGCCCATTTACATGTAGTTTAAACCCAAAAAAAATCCATTCCTAATGTAATTATTTTAATTTATTTTTTCTATTTTCGTGCTTAAGTTGTCATTTATCTAGTTTTACCACTTGCTCACACTAGGTGCTCCCTACATATAGCTTCATCACAACCAACAACGTGCTTTGGTCTTTTCCTCTATATCATTAGCAATTTCATGTTATTTTTAGGTGGGTCATCCCTGAGGTGCTCTAAGCTTCTCTAATCTCCTTTATGACTTAACCAAACATTACATACAATTAGAAAACAATTACACATATAGCAACAATATATATGAATTACCTTGAAAAAATTTAACTCAAAAATTATTAAACAATAAATCCATTGTTTTATGACTTAAAAGTAACTATTTCTCAAATGTGGTTAATCTAGCTAAACACCTTGACCTCATCCAAAGTAAGTCTTTCGTAGTCTGTCTAGGTGGCAAATTTCGAGGGAAAAAATGGCCAAAATCTAATATTTTATTTTCAAAAATTTTGGTAGGAGTGTTTCAATAGTGTTTTTTATGTGTAAACAGATTGGGCACCATCAAAAACTCATGGGACACCCAAAATCTTAAAGTTTGACAATTACAATTTGGATTTAGAATAAAATGTGTTAAATTTAATAAAAAAATGTTGTTGGAATAAAATATATTACGACTACCTCTCATGGAAATGGTCATAAATGAATGACTTACTTAACGCAATTGAATCCCAAAATAATATCTAATGTAATGCACTGCGAAAACCCCCAATACTTAAATAAAAAATATTGTTAAAATTTTCATGATTTTTCCAACAAATTTGAAACCACTGAATTCTCTTACTCTATTATAATAAAAAATTCTAAAACCTTTTAAAAAGCTTTAAATTCATATAGAATATTAAAAACCCAAAACCATAAACTATTATTGACCTTTACTCAACATTAGTAGCTACACTCTCAATTTATTTGGATTTTGCTCTTATAAATGGACTCATTTACAAAATGGTTAAACTTATCACATATGATGTTAAAACATTGTAATGATGGGAAAGCACTTAGCATTCATTATGTTTATGTTTATGTTGGTATTTAAATAAAATATATTCAGCATGGTTAAAGTTTTAATATGGTCATTGATAATATTATAATTTTAAAGATATTTCTAATTTTTTAAAAGATATTTATAAATTTCATTTTAATATGATGATTGATAATATTATAAATTTAAAGATGTGTATGGATTTCATTTTCCTTAATATTGTCATCCATTATTTTATGTTTTTTTCCGATTTTATTCGTTGACAATAATAGTGTGGCGTAACCGATTTTTATGATCAAGAGGTTGATCTTGGATGTTAGGTTTACTATGATTATAAAGTTGGTGAGTTTGAGGGTTGTTGCAGAGGGCATATGTCACGTCGACAACAATTAGATTAAGTTTTATTATATAATATAATATTATATGTTGTTTCTTCACGACAGTATAGGTTACGTCAACAACAATTAGAGTATGTTTTACCATATAAGTGACCTTTCTTTTAAGATAATAAAGCTTGCTGGCATTTTACATTTTTTAAGTTGGTTGGTTAGTTTTTTAAATCTAAATTAAAAATATGTATTATTAGATTTGTGAAATTGTATGGTATATAGTGATTGATATCGCTAGCTCAGTTGATTTTTATGTATATATATAATTAAAGAAAGTTTGGTGAAACACGTGCCATTTAAAATGATTTATTTTATTATTATTTTAAATTTGATTGTCTCATACTATTTGAGTTTTATTACCGGTTTAGGTAAGAAAATATTATATAATTATAATGGATGATTTTGAGACTGGTTAATGGTAATTTTGGAGCTAGCACTAATCCATAATATAAAATGCTATTTTTTTTTGCATATAAAAGAATTTTCAATATTTTTTTTGTATGCTACATATTCTCATTGTCTCCTTCAACCTGTCACCCACTGCATTCTTCAAGCTACCACCTATTCTCACTCAATACCTCCTTCAACTTCCTCCCCACCATCCATTTCATATTTCACTTGCATACAATTTTTCCATAATAACTATATCTTATTCCCTTCACCCAGGTTAACTACATCATATTCTCTTTGCCCAGTGCAATGAAGTAGCATTTGCAAATACTGTATCCCATTCACCGTGTACATTGAAGCTACATTGACAAGTACCATATCCTCCCCCCCCAATACAGTGAAACAATGTTTCCAAAACAATATTGTTTTTTCCCTATACATTGAAGCTTCCGTCAAATAATCCTCTTGATCATCAAGAGGCCAGTACATTGAATTCCCTTGTGCAATAAACATCAACATCTTCATAGTGGCTAACATAAGAAAAGTAGATTTTACACAAAATCCTACAAATTCTGGTATGTACATAGCATTGAGTTCTCACTAGCACTCAGTTTGAATGTAAACATAATTTGAATTTATTTTACCTAACCATCCAAATCTATTGGTTTCTCTTTTTGGTTTTAGTAATAGTTAAGCATTACAAAGTATTTTCCCTAATTTTCCATATCTCTTTCTTTCTCTTTCTAGTTTTCAAGAATACTCAAGCATTACAAGTTATATCTATGTTTGAACTAAATTTTCCTCATGTTTAGCCTCAAAGTTTTACTAAATAATTTATTGATAAGGACGATAAAGGTGCATGACTTCTAGTGCTATGTTTGTGTCTTTTACAAATTGTAGATTGTTGTAATTTCTAATAAAAACTCCACGTTAAGGGTTATCAAGACCATAAAGAATGGACGGTAGGCCTATAACTCTCTCAAACTCAATTAGTCTTCTAGTTTTCTTTCAATTATGTTCTACAATATGAATGCACATATCAAAATTTCACTAATTGGTTATATTTATGTTTACAAATTCCATTGGGTATGTTCATGTTTGTAGATTCAACATGACAGAGTAAGTTATAAACATATTCGTAATTCTTATGAAATGCATGACAAAGTAAGATGCAAAAATTTTCCTTATTCTTATGATTTCAAGCTTAAAACAATAAAAGTTTCAAATTGAAAATCAAAATTAAAGCCCCAAAAATATTTTAAAAAGAAATTCTAGGTTGTTTTCAACTATCGCATTGTGCAGGATGATGTAGAGTATCTAATATCCTCTAAGGGAGAAGTTCATAACAAGGGGAGGACTAGAGCTTCCATAGCACTGTGGAATGGATCCACATAAGTTTGTAATAAATTGTAGACACTCCAACAAACTATTAATTACAAGTGAATTTGTTCAAATCCCTTTAGTATTTCCATGATTTCCCGTAGTTGTGGCTATTGGTTTCTTGCGTTGTCACTTTGGTTGTGCACATTTATGTGTGGAGATAATCTAAAGGTGTGTTCCACTGTAACTAGCCAACTTTAGTATTTTTAATATGGCTTGCACTTTTGGGATGTTTTGCAATCCTCCCATGGTAGATAATATCAGGCTAAACCCACAAAATATTCATACAATGAAGCAAATCGTGTAACCCAACAAGATTTTTTCATAAAATTGCAATACCCAACATGTTTTCTCCAAAAAATCAAAATACTCAAATTCTTGCTGAGTCATAAAATTCTTCTTCCATGGCATAAGTAATTTCTTCCATGTCCATAATCATTGAGTTTATGCTCCCACTCCTCTTCTTCTAGGCGCCTCTACGCCAACTTCCTGTGCATCTCTACCTTGAAAACCCTTTGGCACAAAACTTGTCCTTGATAACTCATCAATATAGTTCCCATTAATGTTTTAGCTTGGTAAGAACCATTGATCCTTTGCTCTAAGGCATAGAGAATTCAATCCTTTTTGAAAGAGAATACTCACAAACAACAGTTCAGTGCAAACATAATCAATAGAGGCAATTACATGCCTAAATCACAATTTCCAATTTCCATTTTGAAGAATCCTCTTGTGTATGCAATAAGTGTTGTCCCATAATATTTAGGCCCTAGAATAATGGGATATATGCTCTTACCTAAAATTGGTAACATAATGGATCCTCACAAAATGTTATCCATGGTTACCACCATGTCGCTGCACCTGGTTTCCTTGAGGCTAACCTAAATGAAAAGAAGTGCAATTATTGCAAATGTTTGATTTGATAAACGACTTATCAATTTAGTGTAGCTTGCTACTTTCAACTTGGATTTGGGCTTGAGATTGGTCATTTATAATTGTCTCAAGTTGCCATACTTCTCCACTTTTATTTTCTGGACACTTATCAAGGACTACATTGTGGCCCAATTTAAGGTGATTAAAGTTCAAACCAAAAATTAGCTTGGGTAATAGTTGGTAGATATTCGACTTGTGACATATGTTGAAAGACTTTGAAAACGAGAAAAAGATTATGTAAAAAAATAGTATTTTGATTAAAACAACATTAGAATAATAAACAAAATTAGCTACTAAAAATTATAAGAATACTTAACATGGAAAAATTGTTGGTAAACTTATGATATATGTTGAATCACACGTGATGTTCTTACCCAATCAATAACATTAAGTAAAAAATCAAAGTGAGTATTAATAAATTAAGTGAAAAATAAAATAAAATAATAATAAGATTAGATGGAAAATTGTTATATCTACACAATAAAGTTTTAACTAATAATCTAAAAATTTAAGCATCATATTGACCATCAATATATATATTTTTAATTTAATTTGAGAAGTTTCACATTTTTCTATAGAAAGTGAAATACATTTAAAAAATAAAAAAAGTGTTATCAAACATCAAATTCCAAGACTGTGGAAATTTATTAAGTGAAAATCTAGATGAAATAGAATACATATGTTTTTAAATAAAATATATTAAAAGGAAATCTGAACTACCGACATTAGAATAATAAACAAAATCAACTTCGAAGAATTACAAGTCAATGCTGGAATAAAATTACTTGCACGAGCAACTTATAGCCCCAATTGAAGGTGTCGTTACTCTCACCACCTCCATATGACATGCAAAGTAAAGTTTTTTCCCAAACCCTTTTTCTCATTATCGTACATCATTTCTCACTGGATATCTATGTTTCTTTATTGAACACCAGCACTCCAGAGTAACACGCCTCTCTTTCACAAATTCTAAATTCTCTCAATATCACTAATCAAACCATGATTCTATATTTAAGAACCCCAATGTCGGTTGGATAAGCCGCTGCAACATTATTTCACTTGATCCTTTTCCAACATTTCTTCTCCTTAGCTCCCAACTACTCATGAAGGACAAATTTATACTACTTCTTATGCTTGTATTGCTTAAAGCACACACTGTATATGGATTTATGATTTTCTTAGCTCAAAGATCTTGCAGGAAAATCTTGAGGATGTTTAGATCATGCCATATACGATGAATAATACCTTGTATATATTTGGTTACTAAAAAATTCATTTACAATTAGTAATTAAATCAACACTAACACTAGTAGACTGCAAAAATAATATTTTCTAATTATTTATTTGGCAAAGTATTTCTACATTCCAGACTTGTTAATTATGTAATGCTAGACAATTTTGTTGTTATTGTTAACAATCTTGCGATTATATTTTGATTCTTATGACATTCTCTTAATTTCAGTAAGGAGAATTTAAAATCTACATTTTTAGAACACAACAATTATACTTAGTGTAACATCTCTCTTCACTCACAATAACTCCTAATTTTTTTTTTAACTTTTATTTTCTAAGCATAGAAAATTTATATCATGAGACAAAAAAACGATGATCACCAGTATTGTTCTTTAAAAAAAATCTTACTGTTCTACCCATCACCAAAGGGTTTACATTTTATTTGAATATGCCTTCCAACACTTAGCTGTATCGATGGTGTTATATATATATATGTATTTGGTTTGGATCAACTATCTAAACATTCAATTGTAACTACATCTATATATGTGTGTGTGTGTGTGTGTGTGTGTGTGTGTGAGATACGTATTTCACATGTATCCTAACCATTGTGTGAACTTTGAGAAATGTTATTATTAAGGTTGGTTGAGTTCGAGATATTTCTAGTAGTCACGAAGGAGAATGTGTAAATAATATTTTTTCAAAGCTTCGCACTCCCCCATCATTTATGATTGATTGGATTCTCATATTAATTGTTAATTTATTGTGAGCCTTTTGACGAACTCCCTAGACCTTCTAGCTGTATAGCATTATGATCCTTAGTATTCACTCCACCCTTGGGTTTGGTGCTAGACTTAAATCAATGATGTATATCTTAGGGTATGGGGACTATGGTGGAGATAGGAAAAGGCATTATGGAGGTAACTAACCTCCCTCTTCCCTCGCACCACTCCGACTCATTTGGTATTTCACTCATCGGGAGATAGCTCTACAATAGGGGAACTCTTTTTCCTCCAAATAAATTTGTTTTTGTGAATATTGGATGACACCATGTAACTTCCAGGGACCCTAGTCTTATTCAATGTTAAGTTATGAATTTGTTGTGAACTCCCCTTTACTTCTCCTCATTCAATTTGATCTAGGTCTGTTGTAGATCACTTCTCTTAGGTTTCTTTTCGACATGTTTCTTAGTCCTTATGTATTACTTCCTTTTGTAAGATGTGGTGTAGGGAAAGGAAACCTTCATTTCCTTAGGAAAAATGTCCTTTCATGTTGAAATTTGATTGGTAGCATGTATGTTCTTAACTTCAAAATAGGGTTTTATTTCTTAGAGTTATATTCTCAGCTTCTCAATAAATTATATAAGTTTACTCTCTATGCAAGGTATAGGGATTATGGACACCTTCAAAATTTATTCACTTGTTAGTTTTCTTGTAACCCTAACTCTATTCTCCTTTTCTTTTAAATTTGATTGTTTCAGCCATAAGGTGGGCTAATTGGTTTCCTATTTGGAATTTTCAAGTACGAATTCCATCTGTTTCGGGTACTTACATGGTTGTCGTGGCTTCGACTTCGCTATGGCTACCAAGTTCTTGTGTTTAATACTCCCTTTGGTTTGTTTATTTTAGGTCACTGAAAGGCTATGAACAATTTTTAGTGTATGGATTATGTGAGATTTGTCATGTCCTTTGCAATAATTTTCACTTTATAGTTTGTATTAGGTATATTGCATTGTGATCCATTCAACCTTGAAACCCTTGTTGGGGTGTTGATCTTAATTATAATTTTACTTGCTTTTTTAGGCAACCTCTTAATTGATATTGTCTAATGCATAGAATTATTATGGTTCTTTGTTGGACATTTGGTATTTGCGACCTTCAGCCTTTGGTCAGTTCAGATGCAAGAACCTTCTCTTAGTTATACAATCTTGTGTGGCTTTGTAAATATTAATTCCTCCATTCTTTGTTTTCACACTTGTTATGAGATTGTTTATTGGTCTTATGAATCGTTACATTCTTCCATCTGATTCTTTTACCAACCCTAACATTTAGAGTATATAAATTTTCAATTCCACTGTTTTATTTTATTTAATTTTCCTTGTAGCCAGGTCTCAATTCAACTTGTATGGAAATATTTTCCTTTAGTTGTTGGAATGTTAAATTATGTTTTATTATTATTTTTGGAACAAGACCTTACACGGCCATATTCTCTACTATATTCTATAGTAACACATTTACCTATTGTATGTGTAATAAGCCTTTATATGTTCTGTTTATGGTTAACACTGAATATTTAATTCTTGCTTAAGATATATCAAGATATATAAACGTATATGATGCCCTTTAATTGGTAGTTCAGTTGTATTGTTTTATTGTACTTAGTTTTCCTTTTGTGACATCATATATGTTCTTTTTCATTTTTCCCATATAAACCCTAAGTTTTCAATAGACACTGCATGATTTATTTATAGAGAAACAATAATATTATATTAAATCTAGAAGTCTAATGGGTCTTGCTTCTAGGACCTGTCATCTCCATTCCAGAGTAAGTAATCAGATTTGGGACTATTCCAGGCTAATGGAACGATGTTTTTTCAGGCTCGGGACTAACCTAATCCAGTAGAATTATATAATCATTAGACCTTATCAAAAATTTAATTTCAAAAGGGATAAACATTACATAACAAATCAATAAATGAATACATCTAGAGAGAAAGGAAAGCATTTCAAAACAATTTTTCACTTATTTGTTTCTCAAGTAATCGAGTCTACCATGAAAATAACAGGGGAAATATTGCTCCACCCAACCAATGAGAGTGAGTACCCTCTACCAGAACCCCCCCGAGCTAGCTTCAAAACCAAAGAAATTTCATAACAATGACCATATCAGGTCCAACCCTATAGAATCTCTAATCCTCACTAGGTACAATCTCATGATTTTAACCAAGCACACAAGATTCAACCTAGAATTCCACTGGCCAACCAACTCAAGAATTCCTTGCTTGGTAGTGTCATGCCTCCCTCAAAAGCATCCTATTTGAGGGTATCAAGCTTACAACTTCAATATCCTCCCTTGGGCCTCCTCCAGCTAGGCTCCATTTTTTCCATGTTGCCTTAGGATTTCTCTCTCACCCTCTTTTCTCTCTTTTCCCTGACTGAGATAATTTATCTTGATGGAGAGGAATATGAGCAGGTAACCACCTCTTCCCATAACTATATTTTAACTGTATGGAATGTGAAACTATCTTTCTTTTCCCACTGTAATTTTCATGGCTAACCATAAACTATATTTATTAATTAAATTTATAAAGATAAACATTTATATTTATCACTTATTCATACTAAGCCTTTAGCATGGCCCACGGTTTCCCAAGTAACTTTAAAAAAAGTGAATTAAAATATTTGCAATTCACTGAGGGGTATTACATCTTCCACCCCTAGAGAAAAACACAATCCTCGGTGTTTATTCTTGGCCCTTAGAATACGCTGAGATACGACTCACACAGAAAAGTATCATCCTCCCAAGTAGCCTCTTTCGGGCTGAAGTGCCTCCTCTACAATTTAACGTGGGTGATAGCTCACTTTCGTAGCATGATTTTTTTTCAGATCTAGTACGCGCAGAGGCTTTATTAGAAATTCTCCTTTCGGCTTGAACTACATCAAAAATCATTATGTAGCCATTAGCTTAGTAGTTATCATTTTGGAAAACATACATGATAATTATTAGCTTCATTGTTCACCTAAACCATCCTGCCAATCAATAATATGCTTTATATCATGTATGTATTTCTTTCACAAGAAAACATGAAATACATTGTATATGTGTATATGACTAGGTCAAGCCAATTGATAGGCCACAAGACCAATCCTAAAAGGTATCTCAAAAGGGCCACATAATTGAGGAGTTGATTATGCACGGGTTCGCCATCTTAAAGTGTTCTTTTTTTTTTAATTAATTTGGTTTAATCCTTACATGCATATGATATCCTACACGAAAATCTCTATAGGTTCATCTTTTATTGAGTCATTAATATAGCACACCATTATTAATCATAGATAACAATAGATTATCATGCACCTTATCTAATAAACATTCTAGTAACTGTCTTTATTGTCCAATGTGGACATTAGATTATTTAATTACCTTATTATACCACTCGCATAGTAATCATATTTATTATCATCATCATTTTTTTAAGGATTTTTTGTTTTCATCTTGTACCCATGATGGCTCACTACCAATGATCTATCATTTAGCCAAAATAGAATTTTATAAAATCAAATATGCCACAACAAAACATTACCAAGGTTCAAGGACAATTACTATCATCATTTTCCTTTGTTCAAGTGAACCCAAACATGTCTGTGTTAATTATCCACCGGTTGATTCACACAAAATTCTTGATCATTGTTTTATAATTCAATTGGTTTTCCTTGTATATTCATTTCCTTCTGATCTTTTTCAATAGACTGTCGAGCCCTAAAGCACAGGGAAATATTGAAAGAAACCATTGTTACCATTCAAGAGCACAACCTGAAGTAGTATGAGCATGCTTAAAATCAATAAAATATAGCAGGAAAATTACATAGTCAAATCTTACAACCATACTTATTTGACACACCTCACCTATTTGTTTCTCACAAATCTCTTTTTGAGGTTTTCATTCTTCTCTATTTTGCAAATTATTGACCAAGATGTCTAGAGGCTACATGTGCCCCCTCCTTTTTTTGTTTAAGTGTAATCAGCTATGGGGCCCTTCACCCTTGCATCTTTGTGCTTTTCAGTTGCCTCAACACATTTTCTTAGTGTGGCTATCTTGACATAATTATTTTGTAAACATATGTTCATTCTAATTAACCATTTGATGAAACTTCATCTGTGTCTATAAAAGTCGTATTGAATTTATTTAATGTACTTATATAGGGCACCATTGACTAGTGGCATGCTATACTTTCCATGTAGGCACATCACATGACAATAGGCATAGGTAACACTTGCACCAATATGCTACCAACATTCTCTTTATCACAACTCTATTTATTTTCTTAAGATTATCTTCCACATTTTATTTGGTTACCTTACTTGACTATGTGCCCATTTCTGATCACATTTTACCTAT
This sequence comes from Pinus taeda, assembly GCA_000404065.3. NCBI lineage: Eukaryota > Viridiplantae > Streptophyta > Pinopsida > Pinales > Pinaceae > Pinus > Pinus taeda. The sequence goes on along the minus strand of APFE030252246.1, from coordinate 114,785 downwards.
ATCCACTATTAATCCTTCAAGTTATGTTAATAAAACATACTCCTTAGAGTATTTAATATACAAATTCATTGTCATGTCTACCTAACACACACACAAATAGACATATTTTCCTATGTTTCCCTTTTCATCTTATGGTATTTTCTAAAACTTTTAAAGAGAAGCATTGAATCAGCAAGGATAAGGTTAAGAGTTTTCCCCCTCATAGTTTACGACTTTATCATGGATGGAATCTAGTTTGCATCTATTCCTATTTATCATGTTGCACCAATTTAGATCAAATATTGAGATATCATAGTCAATAGTCATTTCAATCAATCAAAATTTTTGTGTCATCTTGGTTTCAATCTAACTTAACCTTTTTCAATCGCAAAACTGTTAGAAAATAAACCAATTAGTGAACCATTCCATGATTTGGTGTTACGAGACTATAACTCACAACAATATTGAGCACTCTGCATCCATCAGGTACAAGATATTCAACTTATTTGGATTCCTTTTCTATATTTTAGGGGCCATTGCATCCCTTTCTTGTAAATTTCCATGATCTCAAAATTAAATCTAATCTTGCTCACTTTACACCTACTAAATTTAATGTAAAGTTGATAATTTTTTTAGTATCAATAATATTGTTCCAAAGCACTTCCATGTTTATTTGGTATCTTGGAGTAACCAAGAGACTATTACCATGTCACTTTCAACTTAAAAGTCTCAAATATGCTGCTTCACTTCCCTATTTCCGAGACTAATCACCTTTCCATCATAAGTTGTTATCATAATTTATCACAACTTACCTCAATTTCGTTGATTTTTAAACAAGAATTTTATCTGAGAATTCTACTACAATTCTCAATTATTTGACTTTTTTTGTGTAACTTGTTTGGGAAAAACTCCCCTTCTTTCCATTCACATACATTATAGTTATCAAAAGGTCGATTCTTACATTTTATTTTACTCAAGGAGGCTAAAATGATTTCTCTTTGAAAATCTAACTATAATATCCCAAAGTATCTCAGTACACACAAGAAACCTTACAATTTTAAAACATTACCAAATGGTATTGACTTATATACAATACTCCATGATGATGGTTTGTACCAATTATTCTACTATTGTAACCATTATTTCTATGGCTCCCTTGATGAAAAGACTTCCCAATGAGAAATTTTATTAATTTCCTTTACCAAGATACATACATACAACATACATACATATATATATATATATATATATATATATATATATATATATATATAATATATATATATAATATATATATATATATATCAGTCATAAAATGCAAGCTTACTTGTACCAGTTGGTTATTATCGCATTGGAATTATATATACCTGATTTATACCATTGACATATAGGTTTTTCTAATCTTTTATTGTTATCTTACAAGTACAATGTTGTGTACTTTATTCATTTTATAGTGTTATCATTTTCGATATCTATCATATCACTTGCTAGTGCTTAATTTGGTGAAAAGGAGTCCAACATTCCTGCCACTCAACCAAGTAACCCCAATTGACACATATTTATACATATATTTTGTAATCATAAGCATCCTATATATCCATTCAAATTTGAAAAAAAATATTATTAAATATGTCCAAATGGTTTCCTCAAGTATACAAATACACTATATGTTTTTCTACGTATTACAGGTTCTCGGTCTCTTTATTCTCTTTTTTGGTTTCAATATACACTTTATTCTAGGTGTATTCTTTATTTTCTTTTTTTTAATATTCAATGCACTTATTATTTTGAGTATTTCAAAATGTTGCTATAGCCTCCTTCCTTTTTCGACTTGTTTCCTAAACACGGGTAAAATTACTCTCCGTTAGGATTCAAAAGCTTATCTTTACCATCAAGTATTTTCTTCATTCACTCTCTTAGCAAGTTTTTTGGTCAACAACTAGTATATGTGCAAGGAGGTAGTTTATACTAGTCAAGTTATAACTTCCAAATGTATCTAGTGTAACAATTAAATATTACTTACCTTGGCACCAATAATACCTTTTACCCCTTTCTCATACGTGTCTCCTTCCTCGACATTTTATAATGAATGTTTAACATAAGACATATTTATGAATATTGATCTTATGTATCAATTTTCTTTTTTCAAATTAACAAAAGGGTCTCACAACTAGTAACATGTGATCATCATATAGATAATCCTATACTTTTTAGGATAATTTCATATACAACACACCATTTTTTCTTAAACATAACTATCTAATATTTTATATTTGTTTAACAATATAGGAATTGATACTTTAATTCATTTACACCTATATATGTCTCCTGATTTGACTACACATACACTTCCTCGTCATTACAACTCATAAAATTCTCTCTCTAATCACTATCCAACAATCACGGGATATGATTTATTAATTAACATGTGTTACTAAATAAGTCTTCCAAACGACTATTTTCTCTCCTAGGTACCCAATATATCAGTTCTTGTAGGTAAGGGTACATCAAAAATATTTCAATTAGTATTTTTATAACCTAGGTTACATAATAAAGTTATTTAAATTACTCATAGTAGGGTTCTTTCACTTCTCTTTGCTTTAGCTTTATAACATAGAAATTTATTTCGTTCCCCATCTGGTAAGTTATTTTTAGCTCTAGTCGGGCTCATAAGCCACAATATTGTAACTTGTGGCTCTCATACCACTTGTGACATCTCCCTTTACTCAAAGTAACCCCTAATTTGTGTTTTCTAATTTTTACTTTGTAAACATAGAAATTTTTTATAATGAGACAAAATAACATTGATCATCGGTCTTGTTCTTTAAAAAAAAATCTTACTATTCTATGCGTCGCCAAGGGGTTTACATGTGATTTGAATATTAATTTTGACACTTAGTTGTATCGATGGTGTTGTATATATGTATTTGGTTTGGATCGATTATTTAAATATTCAATTGTAACTTATATATATGGTACATATTTCACATGTATCCTACCCGTTGTCTGAACTTGGAGAAATGTTTCTATTAAGGTTGGTTGAGTTACACATATTCCTATTAGCCACAAAGGATAATGCGTAAATAATATTTGCTCAAATCTTTGCATTCTCCCATCATTTGTGATTGATTGGATTCTCATATTAATTTCTAAGTTATTATGAGCATTTTGACAAACTCTCTATAACATCTAGTTGTATAGCATTACGATCCTTAATATTTTCTCCACCCTTGGGTTTGGTGATGTACTAGAATCGACAGTGTATATCTTAGGGTATGCAATCTACAATGGATATAGGACAAGGATTCATGGATCTAACTAACCTACCTCTCCCATTGCACCACTCCAACTCATTTGGTCTTTCACTCGCCGGGAGATAGCTCTGCAACAAGGGGACCCTTTTTCCTCCATAGAGTTTTTTTTTTTGTGAATATTGGACAGTGCCAAGTAAATTTTGGGGAGCCTGGTCTTATTGAGCGTTAAGTTATGAGTTTGTTACGAACTCCCCTTTACTTCTCATCATTCAATTTGATGCAGGTATGTTGCGGGTCACTTCTCTTAGGTTTCTTTTCACCATGTTTCTTCATCCTCATGTATTACTTTCTTTTGTAAGTTGTGGTGTAAGGAAAATAAACCTTCATTTCCTCAGGAAAACGGTCCTTTCAGGATGAAATCTAACTGGTATGCATGTATATTCTTAACATCATAATAAGGGTTTATTTCTTTGAGTTATATTCTTGGCTTCTCAATAATTTATATGAGTTTACTCTCTATGCAAGGTACAAGGATTATGGCCACCTTCAAAATTTATTTATGGTTCATTTTTCTTGCAACCCTAACTTTTTTCTCTCTTTCTTGTAAAGTTTCTTGTTTCAGCCATAATCTAGGCTAATCGACTTCCTATTTGGAATTTTCAAGTTCAAATTCCATCTATTCTAGGGTGCTTACATGGTTGTTGCAGCTTTTATTTTTCTATGGCTACTAGGTTCTTGTGCTTAATACTCCCTTTGGTTTGTTCATTTCAGGTCACTGAAAGGCCATGAATAAGCTTTAGTGTAGGGCTTATGCGAGATTTGTCATGTGCTTTGGAATTATAATTCTCACTATATAGTTTTTGTTAGTATTATGGCTAATGTGTTATCCTTGATGAAAACCTATTTGAAAAAGATGCACTTGATGTCAACTTGATTATAATATGATGATTGTGGAACTAATGCAGATAACAAGTAGTATGGTATAGGCATTACAAAAGATATGGAAAAGAAATGGTTGTTCAGTTACAAATGGATAACAAATGTGAACTTTGAGAAAGTATGCGCGACCCTTGTGAAGAAGAGTCGCGTACATATGCAGGTTCTATGAACAAAAATCACGTACATAATTAGAACCATGGAAAATTGGATACCAGGGGTCATTACCATGGTAATCACCCATAGTATTGTGTCGACAATGACTATTTGATCTCGTCAACGAATAATAACAACATTACCAAGGGATTTACCTAATGTATTGGCAAACGAAAAACCTATATAAGGGGAAGGAGACCAAGGAGTTATGTGTACAATGCAATGGGTTATTTTATATGTGATCTTATTTGAAACAGGGGTGCACTAGGGAGCAAAGAGAAGGTTCAGATATGAGAGATTTGAAAGTGCATAAAAAATTATATGGATTTGTTTTGAATATCTAATAATGTGGTATATGTTTGATTGCAAAGTAATTTTTGATTTGACAATAAGGTATGTGGAATATGTGTGGTGTTTGCAGCGAAGGTTTGATTATGTGATTTAAGTGCTATGTGTGTGTTTTCTTAAGTAAGGTCGCGTACATATGCAGGACTTGTTCAATGTTTTTGCATATAAATTCTGCGATAAATTATTCATTATGTTGAAATATATATTCAAATGTTGTGCATGGTAGTAATGCATATATGCATATCTGTTTTATGGAAGTCGCATATATTTACTAGGGTTTTCAATTACTGCCTGATGATACCAGTTGATGATATTTTTTCTATTTGTTGTTGTTTGTCAATGATGTCTTAATCATGATAATCTCTATCTAACAATGTTTATTTGGTAGATTTAGTTGTGGATTGTAATATTGGTTAGTGATGATGCTACAAAGTGTTGATATGTGATTAGTTGCTACTATGACTCAATGTGTTAGTAACTCAGTGGGTGACACGGTGATTTTGTTTCAACATTAAGTGAATTGAGATCTGTAAGCAGGTGTTATACACAATAAGAACATATATACACGGGTATACTTCTGAACAATCACATATATATTTTGAAGTTAATATTGATTAAGATTTGTAGTGACTGCACACTATTTCTATGATGTATGTCTGATAGTGCGATTAATCAATGAATGGTCAAATGGTTGAGATGTGACAATATTACTTGGTATTACATTGATTTGATCTATTGTATTGGTTGAGATTAAGTTGAGTGATTGTATTTCTTTAATACTCAATGGTTTGATGTTTCAGTGATTCAGATTTTGAGATTCAATATTTCAGCTTGGCATATTGGTTTAGGCTTATTGTTGGTGAGCGTCCAGTGTGAAAATTTGATGAAAGGTGGCCTACAATTTGTTTGATGATTGTTTGACAAGTGGATCTAGTGTGAAACATTCTAAAACATGGTCCACAAGGTGCTAAGGGTTGCAGCCTTCAATGAGGGGATAGGTGCTCCCTTCCAGTAGGAGTCGATAAATGAGATCATGGGGTTGTAGCTCCCTTCCATTGGGTGTTGGATAACGGGTGAAGGTTGTAGCCTCTTACAGGTGGGTTCCTATGTGTTGGTAAGAGTCTGCACTAGTACAAAATGTAATAAATATTTTATTTATATAATAAGAAAGAAGGAAGAGATGATGACAATGGTGGTTTTCTCCCGCATTGGGTTTCCACCTAAAATTCTAATGTTCGTATGTATTGATGTGTTTATTATGTGTTGTGATTTATTTGTTTTGTACTGCATATTGAATGACTAATAATCTAATAATACAATTATTAAGTTAATCATTTAACGGAATTTCTGAAAAATTAAGTAATATGAACATATGTGGTTTTCATTCACTACATTAATTTACATTTATATGTATCAAAATAAATATTATTTTTATTATTAAATAATAAAAAAATTAATTTAAAAAAAATTAATAAAAACATTAAAAAATCAACAAAGTATTCAAGTCAATAAATGATTTTTAATTGAAAAGGCTTATATTTACAAAAGTCAAAATGATCTACACCATCCAATTTTTGAGACATCTCGTAACCATCCCATCTAAATGACCCAATGCATTTATCTCTTGAAGCAACTAACCATCCCCATGGTTGTCTATAAATAAACCATCCATCATCAATTATCTCACCTTTCATTGATTGCCATAGATATAATCTTTGCTTCACTTTGCTCACCCACTATCTTCATAAAATACATGCTTCTTTTCTTATATTTTTCAAGTGGGACCTTGAATTTCATTTGCTTTCTCAATACATGTTTTCTTTCTTTGATTTCTCTGGACTCTTGAATTTGAGTTGGTTGTTCACTATATGTTTTATTTCTTTGAATTCTCCTTCTACATGCAATTTGCAACATTAAATTTTAAAAGTAAATCTTAGTATATGGGATGACATATTCTATAATTGAATAGAAAATTCTTTTATTTAGATTTACATTCAATTTGTAACATTTTTTGAATTCTTTTAGATATAAAATGAACGGATATTTAAGATTCATAATATATTATTTATACTCATCACCAACACTTTCTTCACATAGAATATGATGCTCTCTTTGCATAGAATGTGATGCATATAAAAATATTGATATATAAACAAACATCACTTGCTAACTCATTTTTGTTATCTTTTCCGTTGAGAGGATATGATGCATAATACGTTGATTCTTGAATTAATATGTTGTGGAATAAAAAATAAATAAACAATCTACAAAGTTGATATTATAAAATAAAATAAATTATTTTTTAAAACATTTAATTGTATTTCTTTAGGCTTTGATTGGTTTATCGGGCTTGAGTCTTATTTCATAATTATGATTTTTTTCACTTGGGCGCGTTTTTGCAGCCATATTTAGTTAATACAATGTGCAATGAACACTGAGAAGTACACTCTATTATCCTTGGAGAGCACTCAGAATAATAGGGTGAAAGTTTGAAATGATCCAAGACTAGGGAGAGAGGTGAACAAATCCTTCTAATATAAGATCACATCAACTCACATTTATCGAGAGAAACATGAAAATATATTGTGCAAAATGTGGATAGATTGATGTCAGGTGATGTCGTCTTCATACAGCTTATTGTCTAAAGCAGAGTGCTTAAACCGATGGTTTTCTACTTGTCCTCCATGAAACATCATCATGTGTTTTGATTTCAATGGCTTCTTAATTCACCATACCTATAACGACATCATGATACGAAACCCTATGATTTGTAGTCTTGCCTTAAGATGTCTCATAGTTGGAAAAATATCTTAAATCATTTATACAAAATGGATCCCTAGATCGACCTTTTAATCTAATCAAGCCATTATTTTTTGTGTATTTTTTTTTCCTTTTAATGGTCGTTTTTGTGCATGTTTATGTGATGGATTAATATTAACTTGATGTCACGGTGACAAAATTTGAAATCCCTTGAGTGGGATATATGACATTGTTAGATCTGCAACATTAATGCTTTGGAATCCCAATACTACTTTCGAGGGTGGAGGTGTGAGCCTCTGAATTCCCTTGTTGCGAATGCAGGAACCATATCCTTTTATTTGTTGGTTGAGAAAATGCGCATATGTGTATATGTGGTTATTATTGTAAATATCGTAAAGAGTCGTGTTATAAAGCTCGACTAAATGGTATGATTGTCATGTTTCAACAGTGGTAATTGTAAATACCGCAACAAGCTGTGTTATAAATCTCCATGGGCAGTATGTTTTTTTCTCAGTGATCTTGCTGGTTATAGGTGTCATTGAACATCGAGGATGGTGTTCCCCCAAGGGGAAAGGTTTTGTAACAACCCTTGTTAAAAAGTCCATGTAAAAATATATAAGGCCACGATGATGGGACACATATTCCAAGCTGAATGGTGGGAAAAACATCCTAGTGGGTGTTCATCGGTTTATTACGGCTAAGGAAATTGGCAAAGGCAATGGCTAAGGCTTTGAAAAGACAAAGAGCCATTTATTGGCATTTTATTTATGAAAATAATGGAAATTAAGAGAAAACAAGGGTGAAAGGTCACAGGATGCATGTGAGGAGGAAATTGAAATAAAATCATGGAAAAAGAAGAAAATAGAGGCCGCATTAATAAAAAGGCTTATGAGGATTAGTTAGTAAGATGTTTCTTAGGTTTGGCATTGGATCAAGAAAGGAAAAGAAGGCAAGAGGAAGGAAGGAGCAAGCAAGGAAGGGTAGGATCAAGCAACTCCAACAATATTCTTTGCAGGCATCAATTTGCATGTGTGTTTTCATTTCTAGATTTGGCATGCATGGTATTGCATGTGGTTCTTTTGCTGTTATGTAATGGGTTTTTCTAGGTGTGAAAATGATTTCAACCTAGCCTTTCTATTTCTGGATAGCCATGGTGTGATGGAGCTAGATTGTCGGATGGATTCAAACCTAATTGAGGTGGATCTTTGAATGATAGATCACATGGCCTAATGATCTTGTTGTAGCAACTGAAACACCCTCCAATTTTGGAGCCTTCTTTAAGAGTTTTACTTGATGTTTGCACGCATTGGGGTTCACCCCGTGAGCTCATGTGAGTCTTCGCACCAACCTTGATTTTTCATTCGATAGACAACTTTTGCATGTTGATGACAATGTTATGCTTGCGACCATGTTCTAGTCATACACAAGGTCTTTGCTTCGTGTGTACATGTTGTGTTCGCTATGTAAACATCTATCACACTCACACACAGAGTCATATACATTGTCGTGCAAACATCGTCATGGTCGTCCAACAATCTATCACAAGCATCACGCTTGGCACTTGCACCATCGGTCAGTCATGTTCATCATGTGTGTCTGGATGGTTTGACTTATCTCGTCATCAAGTCATGTAAGTGTGTGTTTGCAAGTTCATGTATGCATCTTTTCACTCGCTCACACACTTAGTCAATTTGTTGAAGTTATGACAACCGGATTCCCATCAAACAGCTAGACCTTCACCCAGCCCACGGGGACTTCACTAGCGGAGCAATACCATACCACGTGGGTTCACATTGTGGGATATTTATTGAGGAAAAAATGGCATAATATATTGGGGGATATATAGGGGGTAGAGGGTTTTTATATTGGAAGGTATAAAAAATGGAGCCCAAAGTTAATGAAAAAATATAAAGGGGTATAAAAAATGTTAACGAAAAATGGATACCTACAATATGTAGCGAAATTCTGGGATTTTAAATTGGGAAGGTGTATTGGGTTCAAATTGGTAGGGGGTTAAATAATGTGATTTTTAGAGATATTTTCCAATATGTAGACAAATTAAGGGTGTTGTTTAATATGCCACGAACACATGTGATATGTCAGAGGTTCATTGAGTGAGGCCCCCATGACCCAACCATAAACTTGATCGACTGATTCCCCTAAAAAATTGTGTAGAGGTTGTAGAACTTTCCCGCTTCACTGACTGAGAAAATTGTGTAGATAGGTCGGACAAACACCTAGTGCCCATCACTGTCTCACTCAGAAAATTGCACAATTTTTCTAGCCAGTCCACTAGTTAGTTGTCAAATGCTCCCAGAAAACTTTGCATATTTCATGAGCAAGCCCTCTGCTACCCAAAAGTTTGCTCAGCCTAGAAATTGCACTGAGGTGATCTGTAAGCCAGCCTCCCAGCATCAGCACAGTTTCAACCGACAACAGCTCCCAGCAGCTGACTGCTAGTTCCCTCCAGGAATTGTGCAATTTTTGCTACTAAGCCCCAATAGCTAGCCGCTAGTTCCCTCCAGGAATTGTGAAATTTTCGCTGCCAAGGTTCCAGTAGCTAGTTGCTAATTCCCTCCAGGAATTGCAAAATTTTTGCTGCTAGACTCCCGTTGCCTACTCCTTCCAAAATTTGCATAGATTTTGTTTGCCTAGCCTTCCCGCAGCTCAAATTGCTCCTCCCAAAAATTGCGCAGTTTTTCCCTCCAACTGAGCCAGACCCTGTGAATAGCCACTGTCGATCAGGATTGCCCATCACCATCCCCCAGTGAATTCTACACAATTTTCACCAGTGCCCGGGGCCTCTATCCCAGCTCGAAGCTCGCAACCTTGTCTTCTCTCCTAGTCACCTGCATCCAAAATGATCATGCATCATGGTAGACTAGGAGATTTATGGATTTAATGTCGTCTCGTCATGAGTGACTACAACTATAGGTACACAACAAACATGGTGTGACGATGGATGGGATGAACAAAGGGAGTACATACAAAAGGACATGCTCACCAATAGACGAAAAATGATGCATGAAAAGAGATGTGCTCGTGAACGGATGATCATGCAAAGATGTGTTCACAGATGGATGACCGTGCGAACATACAAGGATGTGTTCATGCACGGACAGATGGATGAACATGCACTTTTCGCTTGCGGATGAACCTGTCAAGCATGCCAACATACAAGCAAGGAGCAATGTGAGAATGCAACATCAAGCGAACCCAACGACCATCAAAGAATCAATGCACTTTGCCATGCGGAGGTGAAGTTGTGACACACCATGAGGACATCCATCACCCAACAACACTGCAGCTCGACATGCACACCAGCAACAACATGAATGTACCAGCACTATCATGTCGAGTATTTTCATGAGTCATGTCGTCCACATCTCTACTATGGACCATACTGTCAATCAATGTAATGTAACGTGTAAGTCCAAGAGACCCACTTGTCATATGAAGAGTCATGTAAAGTTGAAAGGTCATGGAAGACAAACAGTCATGAGGGAAGTCAAACAACCACAAGGGTCAGTTTCATCCTTGGCTATAAATACTGCCTCATTTGTACATACAAAGGACTTTTCACCTTAGCTCCTCCCACATAGCCTTGAGAGTCTGTAATCTTTTCTTTGAGGAGTAAGTAGTGGCTCCAACGCCCCGCCCACAGGGTTAGTGATGTATGGTGTAACGATGTGTCTTGGAACTTTCTCTTAATTTAGAAGCCTGCTAACAGGCCAACACGTTTTCACACATGTGTTGTAATTATTGTAAGACTAATCTTAAACACTTGTAACACATGTTTCTTTAACCTGTGTTTAACACTTGAACTCATGCATTTGTTGTAATACATACATGTTAATGAAAATGTGTTGTATGAGTTGTTAATGATGTCCTGCCCATGTTGGTTACCTCCCCGGACATTTGACAAACCTTTTGTGTAGACTCCTCTTCTGTGTATTGTACGTGTTATCTTTCTTTGTGTGTTGTGACTACCACATCCATGTGGACTACTCCTCCATAAGTTGTGCATGTCCTGTTGTGTTGTGTGTTCCTAATGGAGTTGGGCCTTCTTCCAATCCGACTTGGGCCTTCCTCCCTCTATGGTGAAAGAAACATTGACACAAGTAACACTAGAAATCACCAGGCACACAAACCTCACTACTCAAAGACAAAGCAGACCACTCTCTTGTGTTGACAAGCAAGAGTTGAGGCAAATCTTTAAGATAATGGCAACTGGACCATCATTTCGAATGGGACTCCCACACCAAACGGTGTGAGGTCTAGTTGGGACTTCATACTGGGGTGATCCCCTGAATATTGGTGGATCCAACACCACCAACAGGTCCCTAGACCAGGCTATAGATCATGGTAAAGCCACTTGCCTAGTGACCCCTAAGCCAGACTGTGGGTTGCAGTAAAGCCAAGATTGTGTTACCTTTGTGGGCCTAGGAATCCTTACCAGTGAATGGAGGGATATATGGTAAATCCAAGAGGTGGTTTGCTCTCTGTTGGGCTTAGTAATTATTGGTTTGGGATATGCGGTAAACCCTAGAGAGTGGGTCTTGGTTTAGGGCCTAGTGAATTGGGTTTGGTTGCGGTAAATCCTGAGAGACTAGGAGACAGGAAAATTCCGCGCAGTGTAGGTGGAGAAATCCGATGGCATCCATGCTTGTTTTAGGCTATGGTCGGGTGGAGATCATGGTAAAGCATGTTATGACATGTTTATTGTGTTGGCATAGTCATCCAGGATGGATTACAGTAAAGCCCGGTTTCTATTTATTGAGGGTGAGGTGGTTTAGTAGTGGGATAACTTGGTTGATTCTTTGGTTTGAGTCCCACATTCATGCTTGGAATATGGCACAGGGATGAATCATTGAAGAGATATTTAGCTCAGCCATTCTATGGTTGGGTAGAACGTGGTAGTCCCATCCCAGGTTTGGATTTTTCATCATCAATAAGAGGTTATTTATCCTTTTATTTCTATGAGTATTATACTGGTTTCTATGTGGATCATATTGTTGTGATTTCATTGGTATTTCTACTGCTATTATGATGGTTATGTATGTGTTTTATGACAATGGCTATGTATGGCTCTCATGATGTTTTTACCTGTAGTTGAATGGACAATGTATCTATGTCCTAATAGATGATAATCCAACAAATGTATGAGGGAATAATGGTTCATAGCAATTCTCAAATAAGTATGAGATCCATATGCTTAAATATGTTGTTTACACCTGTAGATTACATATTTGTGATATGTTTGATGAAATGCCTATCATGGCTAGTAGGGGTCTAGTTAAGAGCTTGTTCAACTATTTACTTTTGAATCATTGTTTCCCTATTATTTTACTATTTTGAAGACGTAATTCAATTCTAGGTAGTGACTTGGACTCTGGTCCTAAAAAAGTGGCTTAAATCTCGGGGATGCTAACACAAAATAGGACAAAATTGTCCCTGGATGTTGGCATGCCTATAGCATGAGAGCATATAGAGCCTCCTGGACACTGGCAGGCTTATAACATGAGAGCGTCTAGAGGTTAAGTGATAAAAAACTTCAGTGGGATCCAGGGGAAAGCTACCTGAAGATTTGGGATGGTTCTCAGGGTTCCTATAGCTTATGTGGAAGGTTTGTATGTTGTGTTTTCGTCGATTCCATTTCCTTAAGGTCACATAGGCGGTTGAATCTAATCTAATAGCTTATCATCACATTTTTACCTTGGTTGGATAGTTGCTTGGGTACATGTGGGAGGAGGGTGTTTAAGAGTGGTATCAGAGCATGGTTCACCCCTCGGACTAGATGGGCAGTATGTTGGTCATGCATTCATGTCAGTTGCGTATGTGTTCCTTGTATTCTAAGGCTATGTGCTTGTTTCATTTTCATGGTGTTGATCATGGTTGTAGTGATGTCGCCATGTGAAGATTGATGGTGTTGTTGTGGAATGTGTCGTCATTAGTGTGTGGTTGTATATGCATTTGTTATGAATATTGGTGTCTATGTGATGTTATGCATGCATTGTCATGGTTATGGTGATGAATGTATGGTAGGTCGGACATGAATTATGAGATCGTTGTATACAATTGGGTCATAATGATTTTATTGGTGTGTTATGATGCTAATGTGTTCATTGAGATAGAGGAGGAGATGTATATCATTAAAGTGAAGTTGCAACATTGGAATTTGAGGCAAGAGTATTTCGTCATACAAGTTTGGATGTTGCACATGCAGGTATGTTAGTTAATGGATTGTTATATGCATTAGGGTTATATACATTAGGTTTCTGTACATGTCTATTGATGTTATGGTTACATATATGATAGATGCTAGTTGATTAGTATAGTCATATGCACATGTGTCAGATAGTCATGAATGATAGTAACTTGTGGTTATATGCATTGCTATTGTTGTTTTATGTTAGATAACTTGATGATTATGTTATTTGTTGTTGATGAGTATGTTATAGGTTAACTTTTTGTTTTTATATGATATTTAGCTTGATGATTAGGCTATATGTTGTTGATGAACATGATATATTACTTGTTGTTATATGATAGATGTTGTTGATGAGCATGATATATAACTTCTTGTTGTTATATGCTAGTAACTTGATGATTAGTGTTATTACATTAAGATCTTGTTGTTATATGCATCATACTAATTTGGATTGGTCTATGGAAATGGTTAGTCTTATGACATTTAGGTATGAATTAATATGTTGTGATATTATGTCATACTAATCTAGACTGACTGTGCATATGCAATTATTATGTATGAATGATAATTGTTAATGAATTTATGATGTGAACATGCTAGTTGGTTACTGTTATGGATTTAATGATCTTATTTGTGTTTGAGTTGATATGTTGTAAATTTATATCGTGCTAAATAGATTGATTGTGCAGATATGATAGCTTCCCTTGAGATACATTAAGGTATAAGTTTTCATATGTTGTATATTTGGTGCTTGATTGTTTGATTATGTCATTTAGCTAATCCATCTAACATGGTACATTTATAGTTTGTTTGAATGTTTGATTTATTACATGATATGAGTATGAGTCTATAGAATTGCATGAAGCAATTATCTTGCTTTAAGCTGGTTGTACTAACACAAATGTGTTGAGACAATTGATATGTACTTGAGTGTAATAGGTGATAGTTGCAGAATTATGTCTAATGACTACGAGTTGACTATGGATTATGACATGATTGTTAGTCTTGGTAAAGCTTGATTTCAAATTGATAAGATATGATTGTCTTGATATTTGGAACATGTGGTTGACATGTGTGAGTAGTTGTAGGAAACATGCTTAGTATTAGCATGGCAAGGTAACGATTGATGTGTTTATATAACTAATAATGGGGGGATGTGATAGTACATAGTAACCCCCGATTCCAACAAAGTAAAAGGTAGAAGAAAGGAATTGGGTAAGAATTCCTTTGGGATATGTTTGGAAACCCTAATTCCAAATGAATGAGTGCTTTGCATACATGAAGTTTTCTTAACCTTGATTTTGTCTAACATTATGTGGATATGTGCTATAGTCATGAACATGTATTTGATAGGTATATCATTTAGTTTCTAGTTAAGGATGGATTTATCAAGGGAACTGGATCCCCTTGAGAGATGACATGGATGTGTTCAGTTACAAGGTAATGTTCTTGGCACAACAAGGTAAGGTAACTAGTATGTTGTTATGTTTATTTATGCACTGACAATTACGTGTTCATGGAAATATGGTGTAGGGGATTGCATGACAAGGAGACTTCCATGAAATCTTGAAGAAGGCTCAGGTTGAGATTTCCTTTGGAAGCACTGAGAACTATGGGGATTGAGTCATGGTGTATGTTATTACTCTTGTGATTTTAGTCTTTCGTGATTTTCTTACGCTTGATTTCCAGTTTTGTTATGTCTAGTGCATGATCATGCCACTTTGTTTGTGGTGTCATATTGTTATTGGTTTTCATGGTTATTCTTCTTGTTTGTTTCTTGTGCTTTCATTTTAAGTTTTGAGTCTTGTGAATTGGTTGGGAAAGAGGAAGGTTAGTGGAGCTCGGAGAGCACTGAATGAAATCGAGTAGGAAATGTAAGACTCAAATGAGGTTGGTACATGAGTAAGGGCAGTTGAAGGTAAGAATATGATAATCGGTTGGAGTGGTTTGGTCCATTGGTGTAAATGGACATTGGCAGTATAGTTACGAGAAAGGTAACAAGAAAGTTAAAGTGAATCGATTTGAAGCATCTAATTCCTTGGCTATGTTGGGAACGATTATTCTCAATGTTGTGCATGATGTGCATGGATAAAGGGAGTTCGCTTAACCTTGACCTTTTGTAATCTGGTAATTATGTTGTGGTCATGATTACACCAATGTCTATATATGTATCCATGTATGTATGAATGTACGTCATGTCTAACAGGGTCATCATGGATCATTATTATTTTATGCTAATGTTTATATGTACATATGTATGTATGTATGTCGTTGACTGAATAGATCATTAGTATTTTATGTTGATGTTTATATGTATGTATGTGTATGTATGCATACCGTTGTCTGACAGGATCATGATTTTTTATGTTAATGTTTATGTATATGTATGTATGTATCCATGTATCTATGTCGTTGTAAAAAAGGGTCATCAAGGATCATTCTTGTGGGAGAATGATTATTTATGTAGGTGAGTGGCATGAAGAGGATCATGGTGTTATGAGGAATCCATTGGGAGAAGTAGCCCTGAAAAATCTATGAGGTCAGTATCATGTGGTTATGAATTGATATTATATGCTTATGTTTATGTTATAATAGGGAATGTTGAAGGATACATCAGCGAAATGAAAGCAATGTGGTTTGCAACATGCTGGGACAAGCATGGATAAGACACTAAAAGCAAGGTTGCTTGGTAGAGACAGTGTGGTTTTGGATGTGTGGTACTACTATTATGCATATGTTGTAAATGTTGTACATATTTCATTTGTGATGTTGTGAGCATGCGGTGTTGTGCATATATAGTGTGTGTACATGTTGTTTATGCAATGTTATGTACAGGGTGGTACATATAGTGTTGTGTGAATGTTGCATATGCAGTGCTGGGTATAGATGGTGCTATCTACACATTGGATATGCGGTGTTGTGTACATATTGTACTATGCACATGCTGGATATGCGGTGTTGTGTGCATATGGTGTTGTGTGCATGTTGGATATTCAGTAGTGTGTACATAGGGTGATATATACATGTTGTATATGCAATGATATGTAAATATGGTGTTGTGTGCATGATTGTATAAGTGGTGTTGTGAGCATGTGGTGTCATGTACATGTTGTACATGTGGTGTTGTGTATATGTCATGCATGTGTTGTTGTGTACATGCAGTGTCGTGTACATGTCGTGCATGTGATACTGTGTACATGTAATATTTTGTACATGTTGTATAGGTGGTGCAATGTACATGTAGTGTTGTGTAAACATGGTGTGAGTGGTGCCATGTACATGTGATGTTGTGCAAGTAGTGCTTTGTACAGGTGGTAATGTGTATGTGTTGTACATATGGTACTGGTGTACATGTGGTATTGTGTGCATGTCGTACATGATTTGTTGCGGCCATGTGGTACTATGTATGTGCATTGTGTAGTCATGGTATCGTGACATGTGTATTCATTATGTTGTACTCTATATACGTATATTTATTGTGTGGTGGTGTACACTGGGTGTAGGCGCATGTATTGTGTTTTGTTGTACATTGGGTGTAGGTGTATGTATGATATGGCAGGTGTAGGTGCATGTATTGCATCATGTTTTATGTCATGTTTGGTTGTATGTGTGTGATGCACACTATGTGTATGTGCGCATGGTTGAGGAGAAGGCAATGGATGTTTGTCAGGTGTGGAAACCGATCTAGAGTGCATACGGAATAAGGACAATGGTAGAAGCTAAGGATTGACTAAAAAATAAGTATCATTATTTTATTCAGTTTTATTATGCATGTGATTTATGATTCTGGTCTATGATGATTACATATGATCTACAATTCTGGTTTATGATGGTTATATGTGATTTATGATGTGAATCTATGATGGTTGTGTTTTGAGTTAACCTCTTGTGATATTTGTATACATGTTGAATTGGGAAAAGATGATAGTTTGATTTGTTGTGACAAGAAGTAACCATGATTTCAAATGTACCTTATTGACGAGTTGCCAATGAGGTATGATGTGATTTATTTCAATTCATTTTAAATCTAATGGAAGTTATGTGCTGGTATAGGAAGCATGGAAATTCCAGGTTGGGTGGTTGAAAATGACTACAAGAATTAGTAGCAACAGTGAAAGGAATTCAAACAAGCAGTAGTATGTTGGTAAAGCACTTTAGGAGCAGGGCCATTTTGGGACACTGGTACCCAATAGTGTCCATTGATTTCCAGGAGCATGCTATGACTGGTATGATGGTTTGAGGTAGTGATATGCCTCGATTTTTGTAACTTCCGATGCGAGGAAGCCTTGCCACGGGATGGATCACCCTGTATAAGGGATGTAGGGGCACTTGGAAGGTGAGTGACTGCACTGAAGGGGTGACTTGATTTCTCAAGGGTTTATGTAGCAGAGAAGGGAAGGCTGGGGATGGATTTTTTTGGTCATTAGCATTGCCAGATGGAATCATATGCACATTGGGTGTGCGCCCTAGAACAATGAGTCGCTAACTGTTCACTGAAGAGGAAAAGTGGTGCAGGATTGCAGTGTTGAACATTGATGCAATTTTGACCTTTGCAGTAGGTTCTGGACTTCCTGGGAAGGTGGTGAATCCCGATACTACTTTTGAGGCTGGAGGTGTGAACCTCTAGATTCCCTTGTTGCAGATGCAGGCATCGTATCCTTTTATTTGCTGGTTGAGAAAATGTGTATATGTGTATATGTGGTTATTATTGTAAATATCATAATTAGTTGTGTTATAGAGGTCCACTAAACGGTATGATTGTCATGTTTCAGCAGTGGTCATTCTAAATACTAAAATGAGATATGTTATAAATCTCCATGGGCAATATGCTTTTTTTTCCAGTGGTCTTGTTGGTTAGGTGTCATTGAACACCAAGGATGGCATTGCCCTAAGGGGGAGGGTTTTGTAACAACCTTGGTTAAAAAATCCATTTAAAAATATATAAGGCCACGTTGATGGGACACATATTCCAAGATGAATGGTGGGAAAAACATCCTAGTGGGTGCTCATCAGTTTATTATCTCTAAGGAAATTGGAAAAGGAAATGGCTAAGGCTTTGAAAAGGCAAAGAGGCATTTATTGGCATTTTGTTTATGAAAATAATGGAAATTAGGAGAAAACGACGGTGAAAGGTCACATGTTGCATATGAGGAGGAAATTTAAGGAAAATAATGTAAAGTGAAAAAAATAGAGGCCTCATTAATAAAAAGGCTTCTAAGCATTGGTTGGTAAGCTTTTTCTCAGGTTTGGCATTGGATCCAGAAAGGCAAAGAAGGAAAGAGGAAGGAAGGAACAAGCAAGGGAGAGTAGGATCAAGGAGCTCCAACAATATTCTTTGCAGGTATTGATTTTCATTTGTGTTTTCCTTGCTAGATTTCACATGCATGGTATTGCATGTGGTTCTTTTGTTGTTATGTCATGGGTTTTTCTAGGTGTGACAATGATTTCAACCTAACCTTTCCTTTTCCGGATAGCCATGGTGTGATGGGGTTCTCATGTTTTGGTTGAGCTAAATTGTTGGATGGATTCAAAGATGAGTGAGGTGGATCTCCAAATGATAGAGCACATGGCCTAGTCGTCCCTGAACCAGACTGTGGATCATGGTAAAGCCACTGGCCTAGTGACCCCTGAGCTAGACTGTGGGTTGCGGTAAATCCAGGATTGTTTTTCCTTGGTGTTCCTAAGAATTGTTCTCAGTGAATGAAGGGATATGCGGTAAATAAAAGAGGTGGTTTTCTCTCCATTGGGCCTAGTAATCCTGGGTTTGGGATATGCAGTAAAGCTTGGAGAGTGGGTCTCATTTTAGGGCTTCGTGATCCGGTTTGAATTACTAGAAATCCCCAGAGACTAGGAGATAGGAAAATTCCTCATGGTGTAGGTGGAGAAATCCGGTGGCATCCATGCTTATTTTCGCCTAGTGATCAGGTGGAGATCATGGTAAGGCCCATTATGACATGTTTATTGTGTTGGCCTAGTGATATGAGATGGATTAAGGTAAAGCCTGGTTTCTGTTGATGAGGATGAAGTGGTTTAGACTTGGGATGCCATGGTTGGTTCTTTGGTTTGAGTCCCACATTCATGGTTGGAATATGGCATGGGGATGAATGGTCGAAGAGAGATTTGGCTTAGACATTCTATGGTTGGGTGGAATGTGGTAGTACCATCTTGAGTTTGGATTTTGCATCATCAATATGATGTTATTTCTCCTTGTATTTTTATGAATATTATACCAGTTTATACGTGGATCATATGGTTGTGATTTCATTGGTATTTCTATTGATATTATGTTGGTTACGTATGTGTTTTATGATAGTAGCTATGTATGGATCTCATCATGTTTTTACTTGCAAATGAATGGACAATGTATCTATTTCCTAATAGATGATAATGCAAGAAATTGTATGAGGGAACACTTGTTCTTAGCGATTCTTAGATAATTATGAGATCCCTATTCTTAAATATCTTGTTTACACCTATAGATTACATATTTTTGATATTTTTGACGAAATGCATGTCATGGCTAGTAGGGGTTTGGTTTAGAGCTTGTTCAACTATTTTCTTTTGCATCATTATTTCCCTATTATTTTATTGTTTTGAAGATTTCATTCAATTCTGGGCAGTGACTTGGGCTTTGGGCCTAAAAAAGTGGTTTAAATCCTAGGGATGTTGGCACGGAATAGGACAAAATGTCCCTAGACATTGGAATGCCTATAGCATGAGAGTTTCCAGAGCCTCTTGGACATTGGCAGGCCTATAGCATGAGAGAGGCCAGAGGTTAAGTGGTCAAAAAATTTAGTGGGACCCAAGGGAAAGCTGCTTGAAGTGTTGGGATGGTTCTCTAGGGTCCTGCAGTTGATGTGGAAGGTCTGTATGTTGTTTTTCCGTCGATTCCATTTCCTTAAGGTCACACAGGAGGTTGAATCTAATCATAGTATCCTCCCATCGCATGTTTACCCTGGTTGGTCGGTTACTTGGGTAGATGTGGGAGGAGGGTGTTACAATGTTTTTTTGGCATTTAAGTCTCTCTACAAAATTCTTCATGCAAGGTTTTTGTGCTTGAGACATGTTTTGGAGGTAGCACCACTCCCCTACCGTCATGGCAGGGAGGGCTTGACAACCTTGTAAATCTCATTTATGTTAATAAAATGAATCTATATTCCATTTATTTGTTTTATTTACAACAATTTGTGTAGTTTGGTGTGTTAGTTTGTTTTGTTATTCAAAGATGTTTTTATGCTATATTTTTGGAGTTCTTTTCCTTTTTTTGGCCCTCATAGCCAGACGGTTCCCAACAGTGCAAAAGAGAAGGTATGCGTCCAAGAACAACTAAAAAGAGCGTGTATGCAAACCAAGAAACACAAACATTATTTCACACACGAGAAATTTCACTAAGAATAAAATACTAAATAATAATTCCAAACTTCAATCTTGCACATCAAGTAATTTTTGAAACTAGATTTGTAAATATCATTTGAAAAGAACAAAATCTCAATGCAACAAGGCCTTTGTGGAAAATTACCAACAATATGCAACAAACACTTGATCAAGTTTCCAAAAGGATCCCATATAGTAGGAGAATCATATCCATGTTTATAAATATACAAAAAGCCTAAAACATTGCCTCAGATAAACGGAATCAACAACTATTACTAAATCCTGTGAATTAACAATGTTACATCCAAAACCTCTTTGTGCACATCATGAAGTGTCTGAAAATATATTTTTATGAATATAATTTAAAAAAAGACTAAATTTCAACATAAAGAGTACCTCATACAAAATTACAAAGAATATGAAGAAAACACTTAATCAAGTTACTAGGAGGCTCCCATATATCATGAGAAGCACATCCATGTTTATAAATACACACAAAACATGAAAAAAATGCCTCAGATAAAAGAGATCAACATCTATTACTAATTCCTTTGAATTTACAATGTTACATACAACCTCTTGTAGATGTTCTCTGATTTGATTACATATTCCTTTCTACTAACAAAATAAGAAACAATTGTCATTTTACAGTTACTATAAACTACCATCATCTTTATGCAATTTAATCAAGCACAAATTCATCGGACAAGTAGCTCAGAAACTTGGTAGAAAATTTGTATAAATATTCATGAAATTTACGAACTTGTTAAAATCATTATACAAATAAAACTTTAGCATATCCACGATCCCTACTACTAATCTACAAAAAACTATTGAAAATGCAACAAGAAATTCTAATTTAATTTTGCCCAAATTAATTAGGAGAAATTCGAATTTCAATTTCAGTAAAATACTTGGAGGTAGTTAAATGAGGTGACATGGCCCTTGTTACTCAGTTAACTTAGTTAATTCGAGTTGGAGATACTTGAGTTATGTTTAGTTATGATTGATTACTAATTTATAGCATTTGAGTTCAGCTAATTTGAGTTATTATGAGTTTAACTAGTTCTAATTGATTAATAACTAGTAAAGGGTCTAGTAGTGGGGTGTAACTTCAGCTGATCTTTTAGTTAACTCATCAATCAACCCAGAATAATTGATGGATGCAGATAACTTGAGTTACCCAGTTGAGATTGGAGTTCAAGGGCAGTGTACTATCAGTTGTATAATTTTCCAGGTTGTACAGGTTGTGCATGTAGTCAGAGAAAGGCCTCAAGGAATTATGAAATTCCCAATAAAAAATTTCCCTAATTAATAGGGGGATAATTCCTTATTGATTAGTGCAAAGAAATAGGGGCTTGGGTGGGAAAAAACTTGGCTAAGTATTGGCTAGGGTCAGTCTGTGAAGCAATGAGATAGATTATACTAGTGCAGAGGTTGCTTAGGCTTGAGCAAGAATTGTATTTCTTCTCTATTTTTCGATTAATGCAATACATATAGGAAGGGGTTTTGAGTTGTTTCTCCCCCCTAGATAAAATTCTGAGTATGTGTGTTGAATCTCGTCTCACGTTTATGTTGTGATTCACGATCAATTAATTTATTTATGTTGATGAGTAGAGTAGATTCAAGTCTTTTGTTTTAGAAAATTACATAAGCAGTTTGAATTGACAAGGAATTTCTACATCGTATCAAAACAAGAATCGCAATAGAGAAGAGAATTCAAATTTGTCTTTGCAAGTGGATCAAATTTGCAAGATCAATTCTATTGAGCTAGCAGGATGGATTTCTATGGATTGAGACTTGAGTATGCCCTTGAAGGTAGCTCAAATTATGTTATTTAGAAGGACAAGATGGAGGCAATGTTGGAAGATAATGGGTTGAAGGAATGCATAGATAATGATATCCCAAAGCCTCCAACATTTGATGCTTAAGATGTAGCAAAATGGAAGAATTGTGTAGTAAAGGCAAGGAGGATCAGATTGGAGGGAGTTCAAGACCATATTGTCTCGAATATCCATGGGAAAGAGACTACATATGAAATGTGGAAAGAATTGACAAATCTTTTCTAGAACACTAGTGACCACAAGAATTTGGCACTCAAGGACAAGCTTTGAAATATCAAGATACAGAAGGGCAACACAATTACACAGTACCTCAGTAGGTTCACACAATGTCATGATGAACTTGGTCAAGTTGGAGTTATTGTAGCAGAAGATGATCCGGTAAGCCTAGCACTTCTAGGCCTTCCCAAGAGTTGGAAAAACTACCATGATTTGGTAAATGGGAGGGAGAAGTTATCAAATTAGGAACGACTGTGGTTGGATTTGGTACAAGAAGAGATAAGTTGTGGCACCAAATATGGAACCTCATCCAAGTGTGATGATGAGGAGAATTGTGCCTTGGATGGAAAGGAAAAGAAGGGGAAAAGGAATAAATCCCAATCCAAGGGGATTCTAGTCAGGGTGGCAAGAAGAAAGAATTTTCAAAGATCAACTGCTTTCATTATCATGAGTTGGGACACTATGCCATGAAGTTTCCACACAAGAAGGCTAGAAATAAGCCCTCAGGAGGAGCCGAAGGTGAAGCTTTGGCTTCCCCATTCAAATTGGACTTCACCCTCATTGCATGCATGGAAAGCACAGTTATGGGTAGTGTGTGGTATCTGAATAGCGGGGATAAATAAATTCATTCCATATGATGGGCAAAAAATAGTTTTTTAGTGACTTGGAGGATAAGGATCTCTAGATGCATGTTGAGATGGGAGATGATGGAAGGTATAGCAGGACCAATATTGGTATATTTACTTTTCAGAGGGAGTCTGGCCCCCTCTCAGGTTCAAGGATGTGATGTATGTATCGGGATTGAAGAAGAATTTGGTTTCTGTAGTAGTATTGGAAGACAATGGCTACGATGTGATATTCAGCAAAGGGAAGGCTTTCCTATGACACATCGCCACAAGACAAGTGAAGAATATTGGGGTTCGAGTAA
Organism: Pinus taeda; assembly: GCA_000404065.3. Taxonomy (NCBI): domain Eukaryota; kingdom Viridiplantae; phylum Streptophyta; class Pinopsida; order Pinales; family Pinaceae; genus Pinus; species Pinus taeda. The sequence continues at coordinate 90,779 of APFE030252246.1, read as the reverse complement.
AGAACCTTTACAAATTAGATGTTGGATATTTTGCAGCATTAAGCATAAAATAAGAGAAAGTGCAGAGCTGAGACATCAGTGAATTATGGCATAAGATACTTAGCCATTTGCACCATGGCACATTGAAGATCATGCAACATATTTCTATAGGCCCTCCAAAAGGTACACTAGAGTAGCGAGGTACATGCAAAGGGTGTATGTTGGGGAAGTACATGAAAGCCACCTTCAATGATCGGAACAGTAAGGCGTAAGGAGTCCTTGAAAGGATTCACTCAGATGTGTGTGGAACTTTTGGCGACAACCTCCACAACCAAGCACATGTATTATGTGATATTTGTAGATGATTTTTCATGGAAGTTCTAGATCTTCTTCATGCAAAAGAAAGACCAAACGTTCTCCAAATTTGTTGATTTTAAAGCACTTGTTGCGAAAGAGGCTAAAAGGAAAGTGAAGGCTCTCAAGAGCAATAACGGTGGAGAATATGTGTTGAATGAGTTTAAGAACTTCTATTCAAAAGAAGGCATTCGACAGGAGTTGACAACATCCCATAACCCACAATAGAATGGGGTGGTTGAGAGGAAGAACAAAATTATTGTGGGAGATGCATGTGCAATGTTGCATGACTAGAGCCTACCACTGCATTTGTGGGTTGAAGTTTGCAACAAATTTGTTTATTTGCAGAACATGAGACCTCACAAGATTCTTGGCATGAGTACACCAGAGGAATATTTTTTAGTGAAGAAACAAAATGTGTCACACTTCAAGATCTTTGGATCATTAGTTTACTGTCATGTTTCCAAGGATTTAAGGAAAAATCTAGAGCCTACAACTGAGTTAGGAATACTTGTGGGGTACACAGAAACACCTCACAACTAGCATCTATATGTGCCATCTCTCAGGATGAGAGTGGTCAGAAGATATGTAAAATTTGATGATGAGAAGGCAATGAGGTGTTCTCTTGAGAGGGAGCTTTAGTTGTAGCCTGATCATGAGATTTTGGCTCCAAAGGAAGAACGTCACGAAGTTGTGGAGCAACCACAAGTAGAGGAGAATGGAGTGGAGGAAAGCACTCAAGTAGAGACATCTAAAGAAGGAAGGAAGTGAAGTAGAGAAGCTGATTGATTTTTGCATTATGCAAGAGAGAATGTGGGAGCACCCACCTATCAATGCAGGAAGAGGAGGTCACTGGATCGACACACTGGCTACATGGATCTCATGAGTGAGCTTGTAGAGACTGATCCATCCTCATTTGAGGAAGTAGTGTAGAAACAAATATGGGTTGATTATATGGTAGAGGAATATGATTCCATCGTCAGAAAAAGTTTTTGGGAAGTGGTCCCAAAACCAGCAGACAAGTTAGTGATGAGTTCTAGATGGATTTACAAGGTAAATCATGCAGTAGCTTCCAACATCAAGAAGCATAAGGACATATTTGTGGCTAGAGGGCTCTCTCAGATGGAGGGAATTAACTATGAGGATACCTTTTCTCCAGTAGCAAGGTACTCATCCATCTGGTCAATTCTAGCACTCTCAGTGTAGATGGGGTTGAAGATCCACCAGATGGATGTGAAGACAACATTCCTTAATGGAGTGATTGAGGAAGAGGTGTACATTGAGTAGACATAAGGATTTGAGACCTTTGAGAGAGAGTTGCATGTGTGTAGACTCAAGTGAGTGTTGTATGGATTGAAACAACCACCCCATGTTTGGTACACTAGGATCGACAACTATCTCACCGGATTGGGATTCACCAAAAGTGTGTAGAAAATCTACGTAGGTTAACCTGATAATGCAATATAAATCAAAGCAAAATATTATAACTTACTTCTACTATCAATTTGCGAAAGCTTAAAGATCGAGCTGAACAATATAACTAGGAGATGAAGAATCAATTGCACAATAAACATGAGAATACTTTGGGGAAAGCCTCAACTAAAAACCCCACTATATGTATTATCATACAAGGTGGAAATACATAGGAATTATACAAAGCCTTAGCTCTCACACCTAGCCATCTCTTAGTACAATCCTCACAGATGCTCACAGATAATCTTGGCTGCTCTCTAGCCTTCCTCTCTACCCTCCAAGCTCCTATTTCCTTGCATTATTCCTCTGGGATGATTCTCCTTCAACCAATTGGAAAACCTCAGCTACCAAGTGGATGATCTCCTAATCTCACACACTGTTAGAACTATGCAATCCTCAAGGAATTATCCTTGACTACATGCATGAGTTTTCTCTTTGAGAAAACATGTGCAACTGATAGTACATTGTCCTTAACATTTAACTTAACTGGGTCTTTCTCAGAATATACATGCACGGGTTTCAGATGAGGGAATCTTTAGTTAATTGGAGTAGCACTAGTTGAGTGCATGCATGCATCAACTGACTGTTAACTCTCTATTAGTTCCTCAATCTGTTTGGAACTAATTTAACTGGACTTAACTAAGTAAACTGAGTTAACTAATTACAACTCAAATATAAATCAATCTTATCTCCTTAATAAGGGATAACTCTTGCATGACTTCAGAAAGAATTCTAACTTGAATTTCTCCAACTAATTAATTCAAAATGAATTAATTAATTATTTCCAAGTAGCTGTTAAGACTAAATTCGATTTTAATTCACAATTTAATTCATGGACAAATTAAACTGGAATATTCTTGTTGCCACATTTCAACAAAGTGAAGTAGATGTAACCTTTACCACATTGTTGTTGAAGGTAAATTATTGATTATAGCATTATATTTGATGATTTAATTTTGACTGGAGATGAGAAGTTGATCATTTCTTGAAAAGAAGATCTTGTAAGAGAATTCAATATGAAGGCCATGGGGCTCATGCATTATTTCCTCTGTTTGGAATTATAGAATGGAGACGAGGAACTAATTGTCTCTCAGGGAAAATATGCCAATGAGATACTGAAGAAGTTCCGCATGGATAAGAGCAAACCCATGGAGACTGCTCTAGTAGGGAATTGGAGGAAGGAAGATGCTGCTTCAGGTGAAGTAGTGGAGGCTACCATTTACAGGCATCTTGTGCGTTCACTTATGTATTTTTTGAACACACAACCATACATGTGTTAGGAAGTTAACCAACTTAGTCAAGCAATGGTTAAGCCAACCAAACTGTATTGGAAGGCAACAAAGCATGTGCTGAGATACCTCAAAGGCACCACTTAGTTTGGTCTTTGGTACAGACAAATAGAGGGAGTGAAGTTGCAAGGATTCAAAAATGCATATTGGGTAGGGAGTCCATCAGACAGGAGGAGCACATGAGGAGGAATTTTTAGCATTGGGTTAACAAAAATTTCTTGGTACAATAAGAAGTAGACATCTCTTGCACTCAACTAAGCAAAAGTAGAGTACATAGTTGCACGTCAAGCAACATGTGAGGCTATCTAGATGAGAAAAATTATTTTTGGGTTGTTTGGTCAGAAGATGGGTCCTACAGTGATTTGCTGTGATAATCATAGTTGTATCAAACTCTCTGAGAATCTAGTATTTCATGATTGATCCAAGCATATCGACATCCGGTATCACTATCTACAAGATTGTGTACAAAGGTGGATCATGTTGCTGGAATACATTCCTATAGAGGAACATGATGCAAACATTTTGAAAAAGACATTTTCACGAGGAAAATTCAAGTTTCATCGAGGTAGGATCAAGGTATCAGATAATCCCTTTCTTGCTGATAGGGAGTGTTAAAAATGCAGCAAGAAATTGCTAATTTAATTTTTCACAAATTAATTAGGAGAAATTCTAATTTCAATTTCAGTAAAATGCTTGGAAGTAGTTAACTGAGGCGACATGGCCCTGTTACTCAATTAAATCAGTTAATTCGAGTTTGAGACACTTGAGTTATGTTTAGTTATGATTAATTTCTAATTTCTAGCAATTAGGTTCAGTTAATTTGAGTTATTATGAGTTTAACTAGTTGTAACAGATTAAGAACTAGTGGAGGGTCCAGTAGTGGGGTGTAACTTCAGTTGATCTTTCATTCAACTCATCAATCAACCTAGAATAATTGATGCATACAAATAACTTGAGTTACCCAGTTGATATTGTAGTTCAAGGGTAGTGTACTATTACTTGTATAGTTTTCCAAGTTGTATAGGTGGTGCATGCAGTCAGAGAAAGGCCTAAAAGAATTGTGCAATTCCCAATGAGAAATTTCCCTAATTAATAGGGGGATAATTCCATATTGAATAGCGCAAGAAAATAGGAGTTTGGACATGTATAAAATTGGCTAAATATTGGCCAGGGTCAGTCTGTGAAGAAGTGAGATAGATTATACTAGTGTAGAGGTTTTTCAAGCTTGAGCAAGAATTGTATTTCTTCTCTATTTTCTTATTAATGCGATACAAATAAGAAGAGGTTTTGAGTTGTTGCTTTCCCCTAGATAAAATTTTGAGTATGTGTGTTGAATCTTGCCTCATGTTTGTGTTGTGATTTCACGATAGATTAATTGTTTTCCGCTGATGAGTAGAGTAGATTCATGTGTTTTGTTTTAGCAATTACATAAGCAGTTTGAATCTACATGGAATTTCTACACATACTTGGAAATTTGAAACAAGAAACCAAGAACATTTAAGACTAATATACGTAATCTAATGAAAAATATGACAAACATAAAAACAAGAATACAATAATGTAGAAGTTAGGAATTTTATATTCTGACCTCTAAAACTTTACAATGAATGAATGAATGTCTCTAACAATGAATGTCTCTGTATGAATATGTCCCACTTTCAAAACTACAACCATACTTAAGCATAATATATTGTATAAACACCTTATCAAAATGTCCATTTTATTCACCAAATAGAACCATGCCATAACAAAACAAGTTTGTGTAATTTGTAGAAATTCTCATTGTAAATTAAACTAATTATGTAATGTAATAAAGAAAAATACTTAATCTACTTCTACAATCAAACTTGCGAAATCTTAATCAATTTTGAGCAAGATCAAACAGAACACATATAACAGACAAGAAGATTCAATCACACATGAAACAAAGAAAAATACTCTGGGGAAAGCCTCGGCTAAAAACCATGCTATCTATATTATCATACAAGTGGAAATATCTCAGGATTACACAAAGCTTTAGCTCTCAAGCTATCAAGCTCTCAGTACAATCTCTCACTATTTCTCATGGATAGAATAGACAACACATATGCCTTCATTCAGTCCTCCAAGCCTCCTATTTCCTTGTGCGGTTTCTCCTGGTTCCTCCAACTATAACCTGTGTGATTCTCACCTCACACACTACTTTGACCTCTGTAGTAACTGTGCAACCTTGAAGGAATGAATTCCTTCTACATGCAAGAGATACTCACTTGGGAATATTCTAGCAACTAATAGTACATTTTCCTGCCTTTAATCTCAACTGGGTCTTTGTCTAAACTGACATGCATTGGTTATTTATGAGTAAATTTTCAGTTATCTGGAGAACACTAGTTGCATGCATGCATGCATTAACTGACTGAACTCACAATTAGTTCCACAAACTGTTTGGAACTAATTTAACTCGACTTAACTCAGTTAACTAAGCTAACTAACTACAACTCATATACAACTTATCCTTATCTCCTTAATTAAGGGATAACTTCCTCAACCAAAGGGATAACTGTTGCACGTCTTCACAAAGACTTCATGTTTGAATTTCACCAACTAATTAACTCAAGATGAATTAATTAATTATTTTTCAAACAATTGGTGAGACTAAATTCGAATTTTAATTCAAGGACAAATTAAAATTGGAATATATCCTGATATGCTATCTATAGCAATGCTATTTTTAGCATTTCTTGGTGCTAATTTCAACACTCCCTCTCAATAAGAAATGGATTATCTGTCACCCCGATACTGTCTCTGTGGAACTCGAATTGACACTTTGACAATGCCTTAGTCAAAATGTCAGCATCTTGCTCCTCGGTCGAAATATACTGCAACAACATGATCCTCCTCACCACATAGTCTCTAAGATGATGATATCAAATGTCACTGTGCTTGGACCTATCATGAAATACTGGATTCTCAGAGATTTTGATACAACTTTGATTATCACAATAGATCACAGTTAGATCCATCCTCTGATCAAACAAACCAACTAGAATTTTCTACATCCAAATGGCCTCACATGCTACCTAACTTGCAACCATTTATTCAACCTCTACTAAGCTAAGTGCAACTAACCTTTGTTTCCTGTTGTACCAAGAAATTGCAGCTGAACCAAGGTTTAAAATTCCTCCTGATGTGCTCTTCCGATCTGATGGACTCCCTACCCAATCTGCATCTATGAAGCCCTGTAGCTTCACTCCCTCTGACCATCTGTACGATTATCCATACTGAGATGTGCCTTTGGGGTATCTCAAGACATGCTTCGCTGCCTTCCAAAATAGCTTGGTTGGCTGAACCATAGCTGGACTTAGTTGGTTCACCGCAAAGCACAGATCTGGTCGTGTGTTCACTAAGTACATCAATGAACCCACAAGCTACCGATACACAGTAGCCTCTAATACCTCACCTAAAGTAGCATCCTCCTTCCTCTAGTTACCAGCTAGAGGAGTCTACATGGGTTTGCACTTCCCCATGTGGAATCTCCTGAGTATCTCATTGGCATACTTGCCTTGAGACACAAACACTTCCCCATCCTTTTGCCACGCTCCCATGCCTAGAAAGTAGTGCATGAGACCCATGTCTTTCATCTTGAACTCTCTTGCAAGGTCCTCCTTGCAAGACATGATCAACTGAACATCACCTGTCAATATCAGATCATCAACATAAAGAACAATGATCAATTTCTTACCTTCCACCATCATGTGGTACAAGTTCGCATCCGCTTCACTCTTTGTGAAGCCCAACCTGGTGAAGTAGTTGTCAATCCTGGTGTACCAAGCACAAGGTGCTTGCTTCAACTCGTACAAAGCTCTCTTGAGTTGGCACACATGCAACTCATGATCGAAGGTCTCAAATCCTTTCGGCTTCTCTATGTACACCTCTTCCTCAATCTTGCCATTGAGGAATGTAGTCTTCACATCCAATTGATGGATCTTCCAACCCATCTGTGCTGATAGTGCCAACATTGATTTGATAGATGAGTACCTTGCTACAAGAGAAAAAGTCTCAACATAGTTGATCCCCTCAACTTGTGAAAAACCACGAGCAAAAAACCTTGCCTTATGTTTCTCCACACTACCATCAACAGCTTTCTTTACCTTGTAAAGCCAACGGGAACTCACGATTGACTTGTTCTCCGGTCTTGGAACATCATCCCAAACACCATTCTAAATTATGTAGTCATACTCCTCCACTATAGCATCAACCCAAATTGGCTGCTACACTACTTCCTCAAAGGAATATGGTTCGGTCTCTACACATTCCCCAACAAGGTCCATGTAACTAGTGTACCGCTCAAGTGACCTCCTCTATCTGCACTGAGAAGATGGCTCTCCCACATTCTCTCTCGCATTTGACAACAATCTGTCAGCTTCTCTCATGCGCTTCTACCCATCTCTGGAAGACTCTGCATGAGCGGATGTCTCCACTTCTAAAACCTCTACATGTGGCTGCTCTGCATCAGTCTAAGGCTCCTCCTCCTTAGGAACCAAAAGTTCCTCCTCTGCACACATCTTAAGCTCCCTCTCAAGGAAAAATCACATGGCCTTGAGCTCATCGAACTTAAGATCACTGTGAACCACTGTCCTCTAACTAGTAGGCAAATACACCCGATAGTTGTGGCGAGTATCAGTGTATACCACAAGTATCCCCAACTCTGTTGTCAGCTCTAGCTTCTTCTGGGCATCCTTGGTCACATGGAAATAAACCAAGGAGCTAAAGATCCTAAAGTGACCCACGTCTGGTCTCTTCCCGGAGAAAGCTTCCTTTGGTGTCTTCATCCCGAGTATGTGATGTGGGCTTCTATTCTACAAGTAAATCGTTGTGTTGCATACCTCAGCCCACAAATGAAGTGGTAAGCCTTGGTCACGCAACATCTCCCGAGCTACTCCCATAATCATTTTGTTCTTCCTCTTGGCCACCCCATTGTGCTATGGGTTATGATGTGCCATCAACTCCCGTTTAATTTCTTCTGCAGCACAAAAGTCCTTAAACTCTTGAGAGACATAATCTCCACCATTTTCGCTTCACAAGGCCTTGGTCTCCTTTCCTGATTCTTTCTCAACCAAGGCTTTGAACTCACAAAACCTTGAGAAGGTTTTATCCTTCTTTTGCATGAAATAGATCCAGCATCTACGAGAAAAATCATTAATAAAAATCACATAATGCCTTTGTTTAGCGATGGAGGCTGTTCAGAATGGTCCACACACATCTGTATGAACTCGCTCCAAGATTGCTTTAGCTTGACTATCTCAATCATGAAAGGAATATTTTTCATACTTACCCAAGGTAATACCTTTTCATGTGTTCACTTGCTCAAGTTTACCTTTGGGAAGTCCAGTAGAAATCTACTGCATTATCTTCAAGGCCCCATGGTGCAAGTGGCCCAGCTATTTATGCCATAACTCATCATTATCTTGGTTTTGCACCAATTCTTCTTTGGAACTCAATGCAGCATAGTCATTTACCTCTAGCTTGTAGAGATTCTTCACTTGAATCCCAATCCTCTTGGTCTAACCTGTGGCTATGTGTCTCAAAAATGCCTTTCCTTTACTGAATACTACATCATAACCTTTGTCTTCCAACATCATGACTGATACCAAGTTTTTCTTCAGCCCAGGCACATACTTTAAATTAGTCAGGGTGAGAGGAGCTCCATGATCCCTCTGTAACACAACCGTACCTTCACCTAAAACACGGTAGTTTCCATCATCGCCCATATCGATGCGCATATGGAGGCCTTCCTCCTCCAAGGTACTGAATAAACTCTTATCGCTGGTCATGTGGAATGAGGCTCCACTTTCCAGGTACCAAACACAACCTACCATTGATGAAACCATGCATGCGATGAGGGTAAAATCCAATTCGAACTGTGAAGCTAATGCCTCACCATCTGATCCTTTTGAGGATCCCTTCTTGGATTTCTTTAATGGACAATTAGTTGCATAATGGCCCACCTCATGACAATTAAAGCATCTCATTTTAGATTTGTCAATCTTCTTCCCACCATGGAAAGAACTCGATTTGGAATGGGAAACCTTCCCTTTCCCTTTCCTGGCCTTACTTGCTAAGGCTATATTTTCTTCATCATCATGCTTAGATGAAGAACCATCTCTGGTGCTCCTCTTGATCTCCTCCTGCATCAAATCTGACCATAGTTGTTCCTAATCTGGCAGTTTCACTCTTCCATTCACTGAGTCCTAGTAGCTATGCCAGCTCTTAGGAAGACCTAGGAGAGCAAGACTCACCATATCATCATCAGCTGTCGTGATTCCTACACTTCCAAGCTCATCTCTGCAGGTGCTTAGCTTGTTCAAATATGTAGAGATCATGTCGCCTTTTTCACACTTGATTTTCTGAAGCTTGTCCTTCACCGCCAGCTTCCTCTAGTCGCTGTTGTTCTGATATAGATCCTTCAATGTCTTCCACATTGAAAACAGAGTCTCCTTCCCATAGAGACTCGAGACAATATGGTCTCGAACTCCCTCCAGAAGAATCCTCCTTGCTCTCGCTACACATTTCTTCCATTCCACCAATTCTTGGGCATTAGCTGCTACTGGCTTGGGGACTTCTTGATCAATGAAGTCCTTCAGACCATTGTCCTCTAATACCGCTTCAATGCAATCCTTCCATGCTATGTAATTTGCGCTGCCATCCAGGGCATACTAGAGTCTCAAGCCATTGATCACCATTGGTGAACTTTGAGATGTGATAAGAAATCGATTTTGTGCCTACAATCAAGAACTTCAAACTTCTCCCTTCTTTGTATATTGTTCTCCGTTTTGATCAACTTTGCTCTGATACCATGTAGAAATTCTCATTGTAGATTAAACTGATTATGCAATATACTAAATAAAAATACTTAATCTACTTCTACAATCAAACTTGCGAAAGATTAATCGATTTTGAGCAAGATCAAATAGAACACATATAACAGAGAAGAAGATTCAATCACACATTAAACACAGAAGAATACTCTGGGGAAAGCCTCAGCTAAAAAACTCGTTATCTATATTATCATACAAGTGGAAATATCTCAGGATTACACAAATATTTAGCTCCCAAGATATCCAGATCTAAGTACAATCCCTCACTGCTGTTCATGGAAAAAAGAGACAACACATATGCCTTCCTTTAGTCCTCCAAGCCTCCTATTTCCTTGCACAGTTTCTCCTAGGTCCTCTAGTTGTAAACTGTGTGGTTCTCACCTCATGCACTGCTTTGACCTCTGTAGTAACTGCGCAATCCTGAAGGAATGAATTCCTTCTGCATGCAAGAGATATTCACATGGGAATATTCTAGCAACTAATAGTACATTGTCCCTGCCTTTAATCTCAACTGGGTCTTTGTCTGAACTCACATGCATTGGTTATTTATGAGTGAATATTTAGTTATTTGGAGAACACTAGTTGCATGCATGCATGCACTAAACTACTGAACTCACAATTAGTTCCACAAACTGTTTGGAACTAATTTAACTAGACTTAACTCTGTTAACTGAGCTAACTAATTACAACTCATCCTTATCTCCTTAAATAAGGGATAACTTCCTCAATCAAAGGGATAACGGTTGCATGTCTTCACAAAGACTTCATGTTTGAATTTCACCAACTAATTAACTCAAGATGAATTAATTAATTATTTTTCAAACAACTAGTGAGACTAAATTAAAATTTTAATTCAAAGAAAAATTAAAATTGGAATATATCCTGAAATGCTATCTATAGCAATGCTATTTTTAGAGTTTCTTGTTGTTAATTTCAACATGTAGAAATTCTCATTGTAGATTAAACTGATTATGCAATGTACTAAAGCAAAATACTTAATCTACTTCTACAATCAAACTTGCGGAAGCGTAATCAATTTTGAGTAAGATCAAAGTGAACACATATAACAGAGAAGAATATTCAATCACACATGAAACACAGAAGAATTCTCTGGGGAAAGCCTCAGCTAAAAACAATTCTATCTGAAAAATTATACCAGTGGAAATATCTCAAGATTACATAAAGCTTTAGCTCTCAAGCTATCCAACTCGCAGTAAAATCCCTCACTGCTGCTCATAGACAAAATAGACAACACATATGCCTTCCTTCAGTCCTCCAAGCCTCCTATTTCCTTACGCAGTTTCCCCTAGGTCCTCCAGCTGTATCCTGTGCGATTCTCACCTCACACAATGCTTTGACCTCTATAGTAACTGTGCAATCCTGAAGGAATGAATTCCTTCTGCATGCAAGAGATATTCACATGGGAATATTCTAGCAACTGATAGTACATTGTCTGTAACTTTAATCTCAACTGGGTATTTTTCTGAACTGACACGCATTGGTTATTTATGAGTGAATATTCAGTTATCTGGAGATCACTAGTTGCATGCATGCATGCATTAATTGATTGAACTCACAATTAGTTCCACAAACTGTTTGGAACTAATTTAGCTAGACTTAACTCAGTTAACTGAGCTAACTAATTACAACTCAAATACAACTCATCCTTATCTCCTTAATTAAGGGATAACTTCCTCAATCAAAGGGATAACTGTTGCATGTCTTCACAAAGACTTCATGTTTGAATTTCACCAACTAATTAACTCAAGATGAATTAATTAATTATTTCTCAAATAGTTGGTGAAACTAAATTCGAATTAAGGACAAATTAAAATTGGAATATATCCTGAAATGCTATCTATAGCAATGTTATTTTTATCATTTCTTGTTGCTAATTTCAACACTCCCTCTCAACAAGAAAGGGATTATCTGTCACCTCCATCCTTTCTCTATGGAACTCGAATTTACACTTTGACAATGCCTTAGTCAAAATGTCAACATCTTGCTCCTCGGTCGAAATATATAGCGACAATGTTGGCTTATTGAGCCTTGACCCAGGTTCGGAAGAGTTATTAGCCAAACAAATCTTGCAGTTGTCGGCCCTTTTGGCAACAACCCGTGGAGTGCGAACTGAGGTCTCACCCGAGGTAGTACGGGAGGGTGCTGGAACCAAGTTTCTACACCCTTGGGATGTCTTGATGTGGTCTGGAGGGTTTGCGAACCATTTTGTAGCTTCGCACTACTCTGCTTCTGCGTAGATCCGAAACAAGGCCAATCCTTAATATTTATTATTACTGAGTTTGTTACATATCATATCTACTTCTTACAGTCTTTAAGCAAACATTTAATAAAAATAACCAGTACGAGCACCCAAAAACGTTATATATTTGCATATAGTCAGACCATAAATAGATATATAAACTCGAAATTAACCAGATCCACAATATTTCAGAATCAACACAGTATTTCAGAACCAACTTATCTTTATTCAACTCTGTCACCAATACAACCAGATCTACCTTGCGCACTCATCTGCAGGGGTCCACGCACATAGCTGCGGACTCTACTAGGCCTCTACGCACATAGTTGCAAAGCCTCTATCTACCCACCAACACCCTTTACTCAAACTTACAGACACAACTGATATTGTCTTCACAAACCCATAGCACTTAGATCTATCCAAAATAAGAACTACCTTCTACCCTTAGAGCCTCACTCTATTTATACATTCCCATGGTCTGCGGACCATGGGCAGGTCGACTTACTTCCTATTATTCTATACTATTTCTTGGGCGAACAACCCTTTGACTCGACCTATTACATTTTGTGCTCCGCATATTTCAAAGATCTACAATATTAGTATCCGAACTTATAGGCTTTAATCCCAAAAACTGTTATGCGGGACCTCCGCTACCCAACAGGATGCCAACACAATCATTGTGACTCGTCCTGAGTCACTCGTTGGTGAGGTGATATGCGCTGCCTAGCCTCCACGTTTCACCTTCCTGTGAGTGACGTACTACTCCCTCTTTGTCTCTTGCAACGCTTCTTCCAGCTCTTGCTCCATTGTTGCTACCAACTCACGCAACCGATGCTGCTCATTTTTCCTAGCTTAGTTAACACAGAACACCCCCTCATAGGATTTTAGCTCTAGACGGGGTGCCGCATACAGGAACTCCTCGTACCAATGCAACCATTTTCCAATTTTGTATCTTCTCTACACACTTTCTGCTACAGCTTGTGTTGCAATTTTGCAAGACCATTATTGTTGTCCGCGAGATCCCAATCTTCAAGGTGCATTAGAGACAACCTATTATCTACAATTCCACCATTTGTCTCCATATTTACAGTCTTTCCCTTATCTTTCATGGTTCGTCGTCCAGCCCTTGGGTGAGGTAGCGGCATCCAGATCAGTTCTGCTTCATGTCTACAAATTTCTAGGACACCCCCTACCGTTGATGCTAAACTCTGCATGGTGCTCGTAGCTATCAAAACCATCCTCTTTAGGAATCCTTCACCTCCAATGGCCATATCACAACCCTCAGGCTTACTCCTTGAGTGTAGATAATGAATAGTTCCATAGCGGTGGGAAGGCACAATAGCTTACTATTGTCAAAAGTGTACTCATTCGGTGGATGCCCCCTATGATTTATAAGTGTCTCGAAATTCAAATTCATTGGATCCCGCCTTTTCTGGTGCCCTCATGCTAAGCCTGCGGCAGATTGTTCCAGATCTGGCTTGTACCCCATCTCTTAATTGACCACTGCCCGCTCCCTTTTTCCATAACTCAAACATCTTGTCATAAATAGCAACAGCAATGATCACCTCTCTTCTTGTCAATGTAGCTACATATCCCTTTCTGCGCAACCGCAACCCTTGTGACAGATCAAATCTACACGCACCCTAGTTGTCACGTAGTTGCTCCCGAGACTGCTTTAACATCCCACGCTCTCTTTCAACTGGCTGGAGCAGTGAGACTGTCCTTTGGGAGGTTAGTCAGGCAGTCGGCCCAGCCGTGTAGAGCTTCAGGTAATTTCCATTTACACTTCTCGGGAAGGGGTCTCCATTGAGCTTAGCAAGTTGGAATGTGCATGGATCTGTAATTTCTTTGACTACAAAAGGTCCAAACCAGTGCATGCGGAGCTTGCTAGGGAATCTTTCAAACTTGTTGCCATATGGTAATACTAGATCATTCTCTTTGAACATGCGCATCTTGATATGGAAATCATGCCAATCCTTCTCTCACTGCTTCTGTACTTGCTGATGAAATCCTGCTAGAAATCGCTCGTCATCTAGTTCCTCCAGTTGCGCAATCCTCTCTTCCAAAGTTGCATGGTCTACCATGCCTGTCACCGCTGCTATTCGTAAACTAGGTACAATGCACTCCATGGGCATGATGGCTTCCTTGTCGTAGACTAACCAGAAAGGTGTCTGGCCCATCAACTTCTTGCATGTTGTTCGGTATGCCCATAACACAGCAGGTATGCGTAATCCCAATCGCTGCGCTACGCATTACATACCTTGGTCAACGATGTCTCCAAAATTTTGTTAAACGCTTCAACGGTCCCATTTTCTTGTGGATGGTACGACATACTCTGTTGATGGTATATCTGAAATTCCTCAGTGAGCGCGCTGATAGTCTCATTCAGGAAATGCGTTCTGCGGTCGCTCATTAGAATTTTTGGACATCCAAATCACGTTAACACATTCTTGAACAAGAATTTTGCAGCTATAGCGGCCGTGCAGTCTTTAACCAGTTGTGCTTTCGTCCATCGGGTCAAGTATTTTGTGGCCGTGATGATATATCGTGCCCTCGTCTTTCCTGGAGGTGTGATCAGCCCCACAAAATCAATCACCCATTTCTCAAACAATTGCAGCGTCATCTGTGGCTTGAGTGGCATTTCATCCCTCCGCGATGGTTTCCCAGTCCGTTGACATATGTCACAGGTCCGATAGTACGCTTTCAAATCTTGATGTAGAGTTGGCCACCATAGTCCGGCGCGAAGAATCTTCTGTGTTGTGGCGTGGCCTGCATAATGTCCTCCAGCAACCCCCCCATGTGCTTCAGCTAGAATCTGTCCTCGCTCGAATTTAGGTACATATCTGCGTAATATTTCATCGTTTCCCATTTTATAGAGGTGCCCTGCAATAACAGTAAAATTTGTTGGGTGTATCACCAATTATTTCTTTTGCTGGACAAAATATCCCTGTGGCATAGTTCCTATGGTTAAGAAGTGGATTATATCCTCAAAATGGCCATCCGCAACGCACACCGCATACAGCTGCACATCCGATAGTCCTTCCTCTAAGCTTTTGGGCTCTTCACTATTCTCAATCTAGGATAGGTGATTTCGGCCTACATTTAGACGTCCCAGCTTTATGACAACTTTGAAGTCGTATTCTTGAAATAATAGCAACCACCTACAAATGCACCCCCCAGCACAGGCTTGTTCACTAGGTATTTTAGTGCAGAGTGGTCAGTATACATCTTAAAGTGTCCTCCAAGCAAATAGTGGTGATATTTCTAGAGCATGTATACCATCGCTAATCCTTCTCACTTAGTAGTCCAGTGGTTCTTCTCAACTTTTGACAATCGTCAACTTGCGAATGCGATCGGGTGATCGATTCCTTCCACTCCTTCTTGTGTGAGTACCGCTCCCAATGCGATACACGATGCGTCAACATGCACGTGAAATTCGATGTCCCATTTTGGAAAGACCAATATAGGGGTTGATGCCATCTTTTCCTTAAGCATTTCTAGACTTTTGTTACATTCTTCATTCCAGCAATAAGTATCATCCTTTTTCAGTAATTATTCCATTGGTGTTGTGATCTGTGCATAGATTTTTATGAACTTCCAATAGTAACCAGTGTGTCCTAGTGTGGCGCGCAATTGTTTGACACTTCGCGGCACTTGCAGAAAGAGTATGACAACAATCTTTGGCATATCCACGATCAGACATTTCTTACAAACCACATGGCTAAGCAGGTTTCCAAAAGGGACGAGGAAAGTACACTTCTTTAGGTTAAGCGCAATTTGATGTTGTTGGCAAGTATCCAGCATTAACCGTAAGCTTGTGGTATGTTTCTTAACCAGCCTGAACACAGTCTAATCATCAAGATATACCTCTAAGAACTTGTGTATAAACTCCTTGAATTTTGCTACCACAATGCATGAGAATATTTCCAGCACGTTCTTTAGTCCAAAGGGCATCACTATATACTGAAATCAGCCCCATTCCGTAGTGAACATTGCTTTCCTCCTATCCTCTGGCACAATCTTGATCTAGTGGTACGTCGAGAAGTCGTCCGTAAAGGAGTAGGCTTCCTGTCCTCCCACATTTTCCAGTACCTCATTTGTAAATGGTGTCGGAAATGGATAGTTAACGCATGTATCATTGAGCTTCCAGAGATCCATGCAGATGCGAATTTCACCTTTATGTTTTTTCTCCTGCACCACCATAGGACTTACGCAATCAGACTCCTCCACTGGTTCAATTATTCCTGCTGCGAGCATCTTGTCCAACTCTTCGCAGACCTTCGCTTTGTATTTTGGACTCAATCGGTAAGGCCGCTTCTTAACTGGTTTCGCATCCGGCTTCAGGGCTATCTTCATCACTCCCAGGTCACTGATGATCCCTTTTAACTCCGTGATTTTAGTTGGGAATAAGTCTTGATACTCTCGAAGCAATTTGATGACCTTTTTCACCATGGCATCGTCCCAATAGTCTTCAAGCATTGCATACTTAAGCTCTTCCTCCGTTCCGATGTTTACATGTTTCGTTTTCAACGATGCGATGATGTTTGGATCCTTGATTGCTGGTCCATGAACCTCACAACTCCCCTCTATTTCCGTAATATTGATGTTTCTAGGGTCGTCCTCATCATCTTCTACCTACACATTGTAACATTCGAAGGCCTGGCTCAATTGTCTTGACTAGTCTGGATGCACGATTTCTTCTAGTTCCAGTGGTATTTTGAAGATAGCAGCCTTCACCAGCTGCAATGCGACATCCACAATATCCATCCATTTATCTTCAAAAAAGAACGTTAACAGAAAACCTGCGCGCAAGATATCCCATTCGCCTGTACCGTGTCGGAGCTCTGTTTCAGTATACCAGTTCCTTGGAATGACATCCAGTGTATGATAAAATAAGTGTACCCACTCCGGTTGAGGCTCTTTTCCATAGGCTTGGCCCCATTTGGTAAGGTGCATGTGTGGGTCATCACGTCCATCATATTTTTCAGTTATTTATAGTTTTGGCTTCCCAAATCTTATCTGCATCATCTGCCTGCAACTGCGCCAATCGTCGAAAGTTCCTTCATGTGTGCCCTACCAACGTGCATTTGTCGCGCACAATGCCCATCAAAACACATCAAACCGTTGGTGTTCTGGAACCACGCTTTCAAATTTGGTCAAGAATTTATCTATTTCTATTAGCCTATCATACATTGGCAGTTTGTGATCCTGAGCTTTGACGCAATACAATGAATTAGTCATCATATTGCAGTTTAACGTGGTTACCCCGTTCAACCGATTATACCACCACTCATCTTCCTCATATGAATCTTCAGTGCAGGACTCTGCATGCCCCCACGATATTCTTCCTTCCGCAGTCAGATTGACCCAATCTTGATTTCATGCGGTAATTTTGTAGATACAATCTAATTCATCATCACTTCCTTTGTCATGCACAGGTTCAGTGTAACGAGGTCCTTCAGCTAGGTCTAGCAGAATGACTAAGCAGAGTGACTTAATCTCAAATATCATTTTCTGCTTCTTTAAATTAATAACCCCATTCATATCGGTGGCCTAGTTTATCCCTATCAACGCAGGATAAGGGCTAATTTTATCCATGATTTCTATTAACTCAAAGTCCATTTAAGTGCTCGTGCCTTCTATATCTATTGTAATTCCTTGCAGTCTTCCCATGGGTAGGATCTTCTATTGATTCGCCATCTACAATTGAGTAGGAGACCATTGTAGTGTGGGCTTGCCCATGCATTCCCAAGTCTATTTAGGTAGTACATTTGCATTTGAGCCCAAGTTCAGAATGATCTGACCCATCTCGTAGTCACCAATCTGTGTCATTAATCGCATTTCCCGACCAATCCACGATGCCTGTTCCCCCAATTTTCGGACCACGCGAGGTTCCCCCGACCCTGCACACCTAGTTATCAATTCTTGTAATCCTTTAACCGCCCTATTCTCGCGAATCAATTTCATGCATGTATCTAAAAAGGTAGTTAGCATTGAGAGATCCCTCTCTGGCTCAGGTTGATCATTACTACCTAGGGTAAAGACTTTTGTGAAGCTCTTCCTAGCTTCTAGATCTGTTTCCTTGTGAACCCCGGCATTGTCCTCGGTTACTTTCCTCTTATCCTCTCCTTTCGCTGCGCCACTTCTGAGCACCATGTTTATGTTAGGGTCTTCCTCGCACGGTTCGGCCCTCATCATTTGGACATTCTGCATCGTCGTAGGTTGCACTGCCCTCTTCTCTCATATTTGTGCTATCAATGTGGGTCAATCTATCATTTCATGATTGAACTGCTCACAGTAAAGGCACGATATTCTGGTTGGGTTGGTACAGTCCCGAGCATAGTGTCCTGGTCCTCCACAGTTGTAACAGATTAGCTGCCGATGACCCCTTCCTGGCCCCATTCCTCCCTATCCTCGTCCACATCCCTAGAACCCACCATGCGCTATTGCCGCTACTGGATCTTGACCTCGCACTTTAGTCCGCATTCTGTCGGCAGGTGACCAGTCCATTAATAATTGATAACTATGACAGTCTCACTCCTCGTGGGCCACTGATCTGCAAAAGTTGCAAAATAGTTGTTGGGGGTCTCGTTAAATTTTGGTAGTAGATGACAGTTGTCCATGCTGTGCTTTCCTCCCACCTGACAGATTACGCACCAGAGCGAGGGTGCCGCACTTGGCCCCTCTTGTACCTCTGGTCGCAACGACATTGGTCCCCTCACTTCCACATAGTTCGTAAAAACTGGATAGTGTTCCTTATTGTGACCCTGGCTTCTACACTTTATACACCACACTTCCTCCCAAACCTCTGGCCGGGGCGCCTTTTCCTTTTTTAAACTCTGCATCTCTAAACATAAGTTTTGTATTTGTGCGTGGATTTTCTGAAATCCCAACCCCAGATCCTGTATTGGAGTTTCATGCAACCTCATTGTTGTCTCTAATTCTTCAGCCTGGGTTGAGATCTTTTGATGTGACAGCGTCATCCTCAAATGTGGTGTCAATGACACCACAAACCATGCGCAGTGCTGTGCATCTGACAATTTCATGTTTTCCTTGTGGATTGTACTTTTCAATCTCTGATCTAGATCCCACGGAGTTTCGCCAAGCATCATCGCGATCTCCTTGAACCCTATGATCAACTACATTTCTGATTTTGGCCAGCTAAATTCTTTTTTCAATTCAGCCTGGATCTCCACTGTTCCCGCATTTGGGTGATCACTTGAGTACTTTATATACCATGTCAGTCCGGAGTCCTGCAACGCGCTAACTAGGGTAGCCTTTTTGATGTTGTCGTCTGTAACTCCGTGCGCTTCCCATACTGCCTTTACCATGAACCAAAATTGTTCTGGATCTTTGCTTCCTTCTCCTTTGAATACCGGCAACTAGATCGTGCTCGTCATGTTTTAAGTTCTGGTTTGCACGTCAGTGTACTAGGACCTTCTATGAACTCGTACCACTCCTGACTCAATCACTTCTCAGAATCTTTCTCCGTAGGATTCCAATGTCCTGACATCACACATCCCTTCGGCAGATCTCGGTCCTAGCAATTGCCTTATTGGGCCCTGACCCAGGTTCGAAAGAGTTATTAGCCAAACAAATCCCGTAGCTACCAGCCTTTTTGGCACTAGCTCGCAGAGTGTGGATTGAGGTCTCACTCGAGGTAGTAGGGGAGGGTGTTGGAACTAGGTTTTCACACCCTTGGGATGTCTTGATGTGATCTGGAGGGTTTGCGAACCGTTCTGTAGCTTCGCGCTACTCTGCTTCCATACAGATTCAAAACAAGGCCAATCCTTAATATTTATTATTACTGAGTTTGTTATAGATCATATCTACTTCTTACAGTCTTTAAGCAAACATTTAATAAAAATAACCAGTGCGCGCACCTAGAAATGTTATAGATTTGTATAAACTCAGACCATAAACAGATATATAAACTCGAAATCAACCAGATCCACAATATTTCAGAATCAACACAGTATTTCAGAACCAACTTATCTTTATTCAACTCTGTCACCAATACAACCAGATCTACCTTGCGCACTCATCTACAGGGGTCCGCACACACAGCTGCAAACTCTACCAGGCCTTTGCGCACACAGCTGCAGAGACTCTATCTACCCACCAACACCCTTGACTCAAACTTACAGACGCAGCAGATACTGTCTTCACAAACCCATAGCACTTAGATCTATCCAAAACAAGAACTGCCTTCTACCCTTAGAGCCTTGCTCTATTTATACATTCTCATGTTCCGCGGACCATGGGCAGATCGACTTACTTCCTATTATTCTATACTATTTCTCTGGTAGACAACCCTTTGACTTGACCAATTACATTTAGCGCTCTGCATATTTCAGAGATTTACAATATTATTATCCTAACTTATAGGCTTTAAGCCCCAAAACTATTACGCGAGACCTCCACTACCCAACAAACAACATGATCCTCCTCACCACACAGTGTCTGAGATGATGATGCCGAATTTCTATGTGCTTGAACCTGTCATGAATACTGGATTCTCAGAGAGTTTGATACAACTCTAGTTATCACAATAAATCACAGTTGGATCCATCCTCTGATCAAACAAACCAAATAGAATTTTCCGCATCCAAATGGCCTCACATGCTGCTTGACTTGCAGCCATGTATTTAGCGTCTGCTAAGCTAAGTGCAGCTGACATTTTTTTCTTGTTGTACCAAGAAACTGCAGCTAGACCAAGGTTGAAAATTCCTCCTGACGTGCTCTTCCGATCTGATGGACTACCTGCCCAATCTGCATCTGTGAAGCCCTGTAGCTTCATTCCCTCTGACCGTCTGTACCATAATCCATACTGATATGTGCCTCTGACGTATCTCAAAACATGCTTCACTGCCTTCCAAAATAGCTTGGTAGGCTAAATCATAGCTTGACTCAGCTCGTTCACCGCAAAGCACATATATGGTCATGTGTTCACTAAGTACATCAGTGAACCCACAAGCTGTCGATACACAGTAGCCTCTACTACCTCACCTAAAGTAGCATCCTCCTTCCTCTAGTTACTAGCTAGAGGAGTCTGCATGGGATTCCACTTCTCCATGTGGAATCTCTTGAGTATCCCATTGGCATACTTTCCTTGAGACACAAACACTTCCCTATCCTTCTGCCACACTTCCATGCCTAGAAAGTAGTGCATGAGACCCATGTCTTTCATCTCGAACTCTCTTGCAAGGTCATCCTTGCAAGACATGATCAACTAATCATCACCTGTCAATATCATATCATCAACATAAAGAACAATGATCAACTTCTTACCTTCCACCATGATGTGGTACAAGTTCGCATCCACTTCACTCTTTGTGAAGCCCAACCCGGTGAAATAGTTGTCGATCCTGGTGTACCAAGCATGAGGTGCTTGCTTCAGCCCGTACAAAGCTTTCTTGAGTCAACACACATGTGACTCATAATCAAAGGTCTCAAATCCTTTCGACTGCTCTATGTACACCTCTTCCTCAATCTTTCCATTGAGAAATGCAGTGTTCACATCCATATGATGGATCTTCCAACCCATCTATGTTGATAGTGCCAACATTGATATGATAGATGAGTACCTTTATACAGGAGAAAAAGTCTCATCATAGTCGATCCCCTTGACCTATGAGAAACCACGAGCAACAAACCTTGCCTTATGTTTCTCCACACTACCATTAGCAGCTTGCTTTACCTTGTAAAGCCAACGGGAACTCATGACTAACTTGTTCTCTGGTCTTGGAACAACATCCCAAACACTATTCTGAACTATGGAGTCATACTCCTCCACCATAGCATTAATCCAAACTGGCTACTACATAACTTCCTCAAAGGAAGATGGTTCGGTCTCTACACATTCCCCAACAAGGGCCATGTAACTAGTGTACTTCTCAGGTGACCTCCTTTGTCTACATTGAGAAGATGGCTCTCCCACATTCTCTATCGCATCCGAAAACAATATGTCAGCTTCTCCCATGTGCTTCTGCCCAGCTCTGGAAGACTCTACACGAGTGGATGTCTCCACTCCCGAAACCTCTACATGTAGCTACTCTACATCAATCTGAGGCTCCTCCTCCTGAGGAACCAAAAGTTCCTCCTCTGCATGCATATTGAGCTCCCTCTCAAGGGAAACTCGCATGGCCTTCATCTCATCTAACTTAAAATCTCTGTGAACCACTGTCCTCTGACTGGTAGGCAAATACACCCAATAGTTGTGGGGATTATCAGTGTACCCCACAAGTATCCCCAACTCTACTGTCGGCTCTAGCTTCTTCTAGGCATCCTTGGTCACATGGAAATAAACCGATGAGCTAAAGATCTTGAAGTGACCCACATCTGGTCTCTTCACGGAGAAAGCTTCCTCTAGTGTCCTCATCCCAAGTATGTGATGCGGGCTTCTATTCTCCAGGTAAACTGCTGTGTTGCATGCCTCAGCACACAAATGAAGTGGTAGGCCTTGGTCATGCAACATCGCTCGAGCTACTCCCACAATAGTTTTGTTCTTCCTCTCGGCCACCCCATTCTGTTGTGGGTTATGATGTGTCATCAAATCCCATTTAATTCCTTCTACAACACAAAAGTCCCTAAACTCTTGAGAGACATACTCTCCACCATTGTCGCTTCACAAGGCCCTCGTCTCCTTTCCTGATTCTTTCTCAACCAAGGCTTTGAACTCACAAAACCTTGAGAAGGTTTTATCCTTCTTCTGCATGAAATAGATCCAGCATCTACGAGAAAAATCACATAATTCCTTTGTTTAGCGGTGGAGGCTGTCGAGAATAGTCCACACAGATCTATATGAACTCACTCCAAGATTGCTTCAACTTGACTGTCTTGATCATGAAAGGAAGATTTTTCATACTTACCCAAGGTACAACCTTTGCATGTGTCCACTTGCTCAAGTTTACCTTTGGGAAGTCTGGTAGAAATATGCTACATTATCTTCAAGGCCCCATGATGCAAGTGGCCCAACTGTCTATGCCATAACTCACCATTATCTTGGCTTTACACCAATTATACTTTGGAACTCAATGCAGCATAATCATCTACCTCCATCTTGTAGAGGTTCTTCACTCGAATCCCAATCCTCTTGGTCTAACCCGTGGCTATGTGTCTCAGGAACACCTTTCCTTTATTGAAGACTACATCATAGCCTTTGTCTTCCAAAATCATGATGATACCAAGTTTTTCTTCAGCATAGGCACATACTTTACATTAGTTAGGGTGAGAGGAGCTCCATGCTCCCTTTGTAACACAACCATACCTTCACTTGAAACATGGTACTTTCCATCATTGCCCATCTCAATGCGCATCTGAAGGTCTTTCTCCTCCAAGGAACTGAATAAATTCTTATTTCCAGTCATGTGGAATGAGGCTCCACTGTCTAGGTACCAAACACAACCCACCGTCAATGAAACCATGCATGCGATGAGGGTAAAATCTAATTCGAACTGTGAGGTGAGTGCCTCACCATCTAATCCTTTTGAGGATCTATTCTTGGATTTCTTCAATGGACAATTAGCTCCATAATGGCCCACCTTATGACAATTAAAGCATCTCACTTTAGATTTGTCAATCTTCTTCCCACCATGGGAAGAACTCAATTTGGAATGGGAAGCCTTCCCTTTCCCTTTACCAACCTTACTTGCTAAGGCTAGATTTTCTTCATCATCATGCTTAGATGAAGAACCATCTTTGGTGCTCCTCCTAATCTCCTCCTGCATCAGATTCAACCACAGTCATTCCCAATCTAGTAGTTTCTCTCTTCCATTCACTGAGTCTTGGTAGCTATGCCAGCTCTTTGGAAGACCAAGGAGAGCAAGACTCACCATATCATTATCACCTGTCGTGATTCCTACACTTCCAAGCTCATCTCTGCAGGTGGTGAGCTTGTTTATATATGTAGAGGTCATGTCACCCTTTTCACACACGATTTTCTGAAGCTTGTGCTTCAACGCCAGCTTCCTCTGGTCGCTGTTGTTCTGATATAGATCCTTCAATGTCTTCCACATTGAAAATAGAGTCTCCTTCCCATGGAAACTCGAGACAATATGTCCTCGAATTCCCTCCAGAAGAATCCTCCTCTCTCTCACCACACATTTCTTCCATTCCACCAATTCTTGGGCATTAGCTGCTTTTGGCTTGGGGACTTCTTGATAAATGAAGTCCTTTAGACCATTGTCCTCTAATATCGCTTCCATGCGATCATTCCATGCTACGTAATTCGAGTTGCCATCCAGGGCATACTCGAGTCTCAAGCCATTGAATGCCATTGGTGAACTTTGAGATGTGATAAGAAATCAATTTTATACCTACAATCAAGAACTTCAAACTTCTCCCTTGCTTGTATATTGTTCTCCGCTTTGATCACCTTTGCTCTGATACCATGTAGAAATTCTCACTCTAGATTAAATTGATTATGCAATGTACTAAAGAAAAATACTTAATCTACTTCTATAATCAAACTTGCAGAAGCTTTAATCGATTTTGAGCAAGATCAAACAGAACACATATAACATATATGAAGATTCAATCACACATGAAACATAGAAGAATACTCTGGGGAAAGCCTCAACTAAAAACCCCGCTATCTGTATTATCATACAAGTGGAAATATCTTAGGATTACACAAAGCTTTAGCTCTCAAGCTGTCCATCTCTCAGTACAATCCCTCATTGCTGCTCATGGACATAATAGACAACACATATGCCTTCCTTCAATCCTCCAAGCCTCCTATTTCCTTGCACAGTTTCTCTTGGGTCCTCTAGCAGTAACCTGTGTGATTCTCACCTCACACACTACTCTGACCTATGTAGTAACTATGCAATCCTAAAGGAATGAATTCCTTATGCATGCAAGAGATATTCACATGGGAATATTCTAGCAATTGATAGTACACTATCCCTGCCTTTAATCTCAACTGGGTCTTTGTCTGAACTGACATCCATTGGTTAGTTATGAGTGAATATTCAGTTATCTAGAGAACACTAGTAGCATGCATGCATGCATTAACTGACTGAACTCACAATTAGTTCCACAAACGTGTTGGAACTAATTTAACTGGACTTAACTCAGTTAACGAAGCTAACTAATTACGACTCAAATACAACTCATCATTATCTCCTTAATTAAGGGATAACTTCCTCACTCAAAGGAATAACTGTTGCATGTCTTCATAGACTTCATGTTTTAATTTCACCAACTAATTAACTCAAGATGAATTAATTAATTATTTTTCAAACAACTAGTGAGACTAAATTCAAATTTTAATTCAAGGACAAATTAAAATTGGAATATATCCTGAAATGCTATCTACAGCAATGCTATTTTTAGCATTACTTGTTGCTAATTTCAACATGTAGAAATTCTCACTGTAGATTAAATTGATTATGTAATGTACTAAAGAAAAATACTTCATCTACTTCTACAATCAAACTTGTGGAAGCTTAATCGATTTTGAGCAAGATCAAACAGAACACATATAACAGAGAAGAAGATTCAATCACACATGAAACACAGAAGAATACTATGGGGAAAGCCTCGGCTAAAAACCCCGCTATTTGTATTATCATACAAGTGGAAATATCTCAAGATTACACAAAGCTTTAGCTCTCAAGCTATCCAGCTCTCAGTACAATCCCTCACTGCTGCTCATAGACAAAATAGAAAACACATATGCCTTCCTTCAGTCCTCCAAGCCTCCTATTTACTTGTGCAGTTTCTCCTGGGTCCTCTAGCTGTAACCTGTGTGATTCTCACCTCACATACTGCTCTGACCTCTGTAGTAACTACGCAATCCTGAAGGAATGAATTCCTTTTGCATGCAAGATATATTCACATGGGAATATTCTAGCCACTGATAGTACATTGTCCCTATCTTTAATCTCAACTGGGTCTTTGTCTAAACTAACATGCATTGGTTATTTATGAGTGAATATTCAGTTATCTGGAGAACACTAGTTGCATGCATGCATGCATTCACTGACTGAACTCACAATTAGTTCCACAAACTGTTTGGAACTAATTTAACTAGACTTAACTTAGTTAACTGAGCTAACTAATTACAAATCAAATACAACTCATCCTTATCTCCTTAATCAAGGGACAACTTCCTCAACCAAAGGGATAACTGTTGCATGTCTTCACAAAGACTTGATGTTTGAATTTCACCAACTAATTAACTCAAGATGAACTAATTAATTATTTTTCAAACAGTTGGTGAGACTATATTTTAATTTTAATTCTCAATTTTAATTAAGGACAAATTAAAATTGGAATATATCCTGAAATGATATCTATAACAATGTTATTTTTATCATTTCTTGTTGCTAATTTCAACACTTCCTCTCAACAAGAAAGGGATTATCTGTCACCCTGACCATGTCTCTATGGAACTAGAATTTACACTTTGACAATGCCTTAGTCAAAATGTCAGCGTCTTGCTCCTATGTCGAAATATACTGCAACAACATGATCCTCCTCACCACACAGTCTCTGAGATGATGATATCGAATTTCTATGTGCTTGGACCTGTCAAGAAATACTTGATTCTCAGAGAGTGATACAATTCTGATTATCACAATAGATCACAGTTGGATCCATCCTCTGATCAAACAAACCAACTAGAATTTTCCACATCCAAATGGCCTCACATGCTGCTTGACTTGCAGCCATGTATTCAGCCTCTACTGAGCTAAGTGCAACTGACCTCTTTTTCCTGCTGTACCAAGAAACTGCAGTTGAACCAAGGTTGAAAATTCCTCCTGATGTTCTCTTCCGATCTGATGGACTCCCTGCCCAATCTGCATCTGTGAAGCCCTGTAGCTTCACTCCCTTTGACCGTATGTACCATAATCCATACTGAGATGTGCCTCTGAGGTATCTCAAAACATGCTTCGTTGCCTTCCAAAACAACTTGGTAGACTGATCCATAGCTTAACTCAGTTGGTTCACCGCAAAGCACAAATCTGGTCATGTGTTCACTAAGTACATCAGTGAACCCACAAGCTACGAATACACAGTAGCCTCTACTACCTCACCTAAAGTAGCATCCTCCTTCTTCCAGTTACCAGCTAGAGGAGTCTGCATGGGCTTGCACTTCTCCATGTGGAATCTCCTGAGTATCTCATTGGCATACTTGCCTTGAGACACAAACACTTCCCCATCCTTCTACCACACTTCCATGCCTAGAAAGTAGTACATGAGACCCATGTCTTTCATCTCGAACTCTCTTGCCAGGTCCTCCTTGCAAGACATGATCAACTGATCAATCCTGGTGTACCAAGCACGGGGTGCTTGCTTTAGCTCATACAAAGTTCTCTTGAGTTGGCACACATGCGACTCACGATCGAAGGTCTCACATCCTTTCGCCTGCTTTATGTACACCTCTTCCTCAATCTTTCCATTAAGGAATGTAGTCTTCACATCCATCTGATGGATCTTCCAACCCATCTATGTTGATAGTGCCAACATTGATCTGATAGTTGAGTACCTTGTTACAGGAGAAAAAGTCTCATCATAGTCGATCCCCTCGACCTGTGAGAAACCACGGGCAACAAACCTTGCCTTATGTTTCTCCACACTACCATCAGCAGCTTATTTTACCTTGTAAAGCCAACGGGAACTCACGAATGACTTGTTCTCTGGCCTTGGAACAACATGCCAAACATTGTTCTGAACTATGGAGTCATACTCCTCCACCATAGCATGAACCCAAACTGGCTGTTGCACTACTTCCTCAAAGGAAGATGGTTCAGTCTCTACACATTCCCCAACAAGGGCCATGTAACCAGTGTACCGCTCAGGTGACGTCCTCTGTCAGTGTTGAGAAGATGGCTCTCCCACATTCTCTCTCGCATCCGACAACAATCTGTCATCTTCTCTCGTCTGCTTCCGCCCATCTCTAGAAGACTCTGCATGAGTGGATGTCTCCACTCCAGAAACCTCTACATGCGGTTGCTCCGCATCAGTCTGAGGCTCCTCCAACTTAGGAACCAAAAGTTCCTCCTCTAGATGCATCTTGAGCTCCCTCTCAAGAGAAACTCACATGGCCTTCAGCTCATTGAACTTAAGCTCTCTGTGAATCACTGTCCTATGACTGGTAGGAAAATACACCCGATAGTTGTGGGGAGTATCAGTGTACCCCACAAGTATCCCCAACTCTGTTGTCGACTCTAGCTTCGTCCGGGCATCCTTGGTCACGTGGAAATAAACCGATGAGCCAAAGATCCTGAAGTGACCCAAATCCAATCTCTTCCCGAAGAAAGCTTCCTCTGGTGTCTTCATCCCAAGTATGCGATGTGGCCTTTTATTCTGCAAGTAAACCGTTGTGTTGCATGCCTCAGCCCACAAATGAAGTGGTAGGCCTTGGTCATGCAACATCACCCAAGCTTCTCCCACAATCATTCTGTTCTTCCTCTCGGCCACCCCATTTTGGTGTGGGTTATGATGTGTCGTCAACTCCAGTTTAATTCCTTCTGCAGCACATAAGTCCTTAAACTCTTGAGAGACATACTCTCCATCATTGTCGCTTTGTAAGGCCCTGGTCTCCTTTCTTAATTCTTTCTCCACCAAGGCTTTGAACTCACAAAACCTTGAGAAGGTTTGATCCTTCTTCTGTATGAAATAGATCCAGCATCTACAAGAAAAATCATCAATGAAATCACATAATACCTTTGTTTAGCGATGGAGGTTGTTGAGAATGGTCCACACACATCTGTATGAACTCGCTCCAAGATTGCTTCAGCTTGACTATCTCGATCATGAAAGGAAGATTTTGCATACTTACCCAAGGTACAACCTTTGCATGTGTCCACTTGCTCAAGTTTACCTTTGGGAAATTTGGTAGAAATCTGCTGCATTATCTTTAAGGCCCCATGATGCAAGTGGCCCAACTATCTATGCCATAACTCGCCAATATATTGGCTTTGCACCAATCCTGCTTTGGAACTCAATGCAACATAGTCATCTACTCCCAGCATGTAGAGATTCTTCACTCGAATCCCAATCCTCTTGGTTTGACCCGTGGCTATGTGTCTCAGGAATGCCTTTCCTTTACTGAAGACTACATCATAACCTTTGTCTTCCAAAATTGCGACCAGTACCAAGTTTTTCTTCAGTCCAGGCACATACTTTACATCAGTCAAGGTGAGAGGAGCTCCATGCTCCCTCTGAAACACAACCATACCTTCACTTGAAACACAATACTTTCCATCATCACCCATCTCTATGCGCATTTGGAGGTCTTTCTCCTCCAAGGTACTGAATAAACTCTTATCACCGGTCATGTGGAATCAGGCTCCACTATCCAGGCACCAAACTCAACCCACCATCGATGAAACCATGCATGCAATGAGGGCAAAATCCAATTCGAATTGTGAGGCCAGTGCGTCACCATTTGATCCTTTCAAGGATCCCTTCTTGGATTTCTTCAATGGACAATTTGTTGCATAATGGTCCACATCATGACATTAAATCATCACACTTTAGATTTGTTAATCTTCTTCCCACCATGGGAAGAACTCGATTTGGAATGGGAAGCCTTCCCTTTCCCTTTCCGCTCCTTACTCGCTAAGGCTGTATTTTCTTCATCATCATGCTTTGATGAAGAACCATCTTTGGTGCTTCTCCTCATCTCCTCGTGCATCAGATCCAACCATAGTCATTCCCAATATGGCAGTTTCTCTCTTCCATTTACTGAGTCTTAGTAGCTATGCTAGCTCTTAGGAAGACCAAGGAGAGAAATACTCACCATATCATCATCAGTTGTCATGATTCCTACACTTCCAAGCTCATCTCTGAAGGTGGTGAGCTTGTTCAGATATGTAGAGATCGTGTCACCCTTTTCACACTTGATTTTCCGAAGCTTGTATTTCAGCGCCAACTTCCTCTAGTCGTTGCTTTTCTGATATAGATCCTTCAATGTCTTCCACATTGAAAAACAAGTCTCCTTCCCATGGAGACTCGAGACAATATGGTCTCGAACTCCCTCCAGAAGAATCTTCCTCACTCTTGTCACACATTTCTTCCATTCCACCAATTCTTGGGCATTAGTTGCTGCTGGCTTGGGGACTTCTTGATCAATGAAGTCCTTCAAACCGTTGTCCTCTAATACTACTACCATGCAATCCTTCTAGGCTATGTAATTTGAGCTGCCATCCAGGGCATACTTGAGTCTCAAGCCATTGAATGTTATTGGTGAACTTTGAGATGTGATAAGAAATCGATTTTGTACCTATAATCAAGAACGTCAAACTTCGAAATTCTCCCTTCTTTGTACACTGTTCTCCACTTTGATCACCTTTGCTGTGATACCATGTAGAAATTCTTAATGTAGATTAAATTGATTATGCAATGTACTAAAGAAAAATACTTAATCTACTTCTACAATCAAACTTGCGGAAGCTTAATCGATTTTGAGCAAGATCAAACAGAACACATATAACAGAGAAGAAGATTCAATCACACATTAAACACAACAGAATATTCTGGGGAAAGCCCCAACTAAACACCCTGCTATATGCATTATCATACAAGTGGAAATATCTCAGGATTACACAAAGCTTTATCTCTCAAGCTATCTAGCTCTCAGTACAATCCCTCACTATTTCTCATAGACAGAATAGACAACACATGTGCCTTCCTTAAGTCCTCCAAGCCTCCTATTTCCTTGCGCAATTTCTCCTAGGTCTTCTAGCTGTAACTTGTGTGATTCTCACCTCACACACTGCTCTGACCTCTGTAGTAACTGCCCAATCCTAAAGGAATGAATTCCTTCTGCATGCAAGACATATTCACATGGGAATATTCTAGAAATTGATACTACATTGTCCCTGCCTTTAATCTCAACTGAGTCTTTGTCTGAACTGACATGCATTGGTTATTTATGAGTGAATATTCAGTTATCTGGAGAACAGTAGTTGCATGCATGCATGCATTAACTGATTGAACTCACAATTAGTTCCACAAACTGTTTGGAACTAATTTAATTAGACTTAACTCAGTTAACTGAGCTAACTAATTACAACTCAAATACAACTCATCCTTATCTCCTTAATTAAGGGATGACTTCCTCAATCAAAGGGATAACTGTTGCATGTCTTCAAAAAGACTTGATGTTTGAATTTCACCAACTAATTAACTTAAGATGAATTAATTATTTTTTTTTTCAAACAACTAGTGAGACTAAATTCAAATTTTAATTCAAGGACAAATTAAAATTGGGATATATCCTGAAATGCTATTTATAGCATTTCTTGTTTCTAATTTCAACACTCCCTCTCAACAAGAAATGGATTATCTATGACCCCAATCCTGTCTCTATGGAACTCGAATTTACACTTTGACAATGCCTTAGTCAAAATGTCAGCATCTTGCTCCTCGGTCAAAATATACTACAACAACATGATCCTCCTTGTCATATAGTCTTTGAGATGATGATACCGAATGTCTATGTGCATGGAACTAACATGAAATACTGGACTCTTAGAGAGTTTGATACAACTCTGATTATCACAATAGATCACAGTTGGATCCATCCTCTGATCAAACAAACCAACTAGAATTTTCCGCATCCAAATGGCCTCACATGCTGCCTAAATGTTAGCCATGTATTCAGCCTCTGTTGAGCTAAGAGCAACTGACCTTTGTTTCTTGCTATACCAAGAAACTGCAGTTGAACCAAGGTTGAAAATTCCTCCTGATGTGCTTTTCCGATCTGATGGACTCCCTGCCCAATCTGCATCTGTGAAGCCTTGTAGCTTCACTCCCTCTGACTATATGTACCATAATCCATACTGAGATGTACCTTTGAAGTATCTCAAAATGTGCTTCGCTACCTTCCAAAACAGCTTGGTAGACTGAACCATAGTTTGACTCAGCACATTCACCGCAAAGCATAGATTTGGTCGTGTTTTCACTAAGTACATCAGTGAACCCACAAGCTGCCAATACATAGTAGCCTCTACTACCTCACATGAAGTAGCATCCTCCTTCCTCCAATTACCAGCTAAAGGAGTCTGCATGGGCTTGCACTTCTCCATGTGGAATCTCCTGAGTATCTCTTTAGCATACTTGCCTTGAGACACAAACACTTGCCCATCCTTCTACCACACTTCCATGCCTAGAAAGTAGTACATGAGACCCATGTCTTTCATCTTGAACTCTCTGGCAAGGTCCTCCTTGCAAGACATGATCAACTGATCATCACCTGTCAATATCAAATCATCAACATAAAGAACAATGATCAACTGCTTACCTTCCACCATGATGTGGTACAAAATCGCATCCGCTTCACTCTTTGTGAAGCTCAACCTAGTGAAGTAGTTGTCGATCCTAGTGTACCAAGCACGAGGTGCTTGCTTCAGCCCATACAAAGCTCTCTTGAGTCGGCACACATGTGCCTCATGATCGAAGGTCTCAAATCTTTCCGACTGCTCTATGTACACCTCTTCCTCAATCTTGCCATTGAGGAATGTAGTCTTCACATCCATCTGATGGATCTTCCAACCCATCTGTGCTGATAGTGCCAACATCAATATCATAAATGAGTACCTTGCTACAGGAGCAAAAGTCTCATCATAGTGGATCCCCTCGACCTTTAAAAATTTACTAAAATTTAAAGATTCTGACCTTTAAAAATTTACTAAAAACTACACAATCAAGTAATGATATATGCAAAAGAGAACAAATAACAACCTGAGACACTTCCAAAATAATAGAACAAAGATAATTTCCATCTTCGAACTCCAACAACACTTACATGAATATGAGAAATTAGAATAAGCAATTCAGATTTTTTACCAATTGATCAAGTATATATGAAATGATAACATTAGAGCTTGTATATATTTAATCAATGATAGGGGACAATGAAACATCTATGCCCCTATATATTTTTTTTTCCATAGTTCACATAAAATATATTGAATCAATGATTGTGTCTTTATAAGGAAAAAAATGATGAAGATAATGCAACAATTAACAATGAATGTCTCTATATGAACATGTCCCACTTTCCAAACTACAACCATACTTAAGCATAATATATTGTATAAACACCTTATCAAAATGTGCATTTTATTCACCAATAAAACCATGCCATAACAAAACAAGTTTGTGTAATCAACTTCATGATACATAATGACATTTGCAAATTTTGAATCCTCTTGTGCAATTTTTTATACATAGCATTCTATGCAAGTTTGGACATCTTGAAATGATTATGAAAATGGCACTTGTATCTAGAACTGACAAGAAACAAAAAAACATCCTCTAATCACTTATATTTTCTAACCGATGCACTCTTGAGCCTTAACAAAACCACATACAAAGATCAAAAATATCTACCAATCTAAGAATTGGGTCCAATAAAGATGATACACTTGCCATGGTGAACATTTGCATAGTTGAAGCAACAATTTTTTGTACTGTAAATATTGAAAACATACACAATAGAGAAAAAGTAATGGATAAGAAAACTATCTAGGAGCACACAACACCATTAAATTTCCACAAATAAAACAAAAACCGTTGATAGAACTAAAAAAAGGTACATCAAACAAAAATGGGTATGCAAGAATCACAAAAGAATATCCTAAAAAGAATAGGAAAAAAAATAGAAATGCAAGAATCACAAAGGCATATTCTGAAAAGCATAAAAAAAAATCTAGTAAAATACATGAAAATAAGGCTAAAAAAAACATACCCTTTTTAGAAACAATAATAAAAATCATTAATAAAACCAAAAGAAATCTTCATAGATCATTATTTTCTAATGATAAAATCCTACACACACTATTTTCCCACCCTATAATTATGATAACAAAAAACTTACTTTAGAACCATGTCAATTGCACCTCTTAAACATTCCTTAAAACCCTTCACAATTCAATACAAAATTTCATTGCAAAATGAAAATCCAAATGCCTAACTGAAATCAAATTTGATAAATGTACCCTAGAAAAAGTTGAAAAGTAAAATCTTACTGGTACTATTAAACTATCTTACGCATTGTTGGATACAAAACACCAGCATTATGCATACCACATCGACACCGATTCTTTACGACCATTGCATTTGGGACCAGCGTTACGCCCTTGGCAGCATGGCATGAATGAACGTTAGAGCTTATATCACCAGATGTGCAACGCATAAATACCCTCTTTCTTCCGTGTCCGCCTGCCTCTCGGACAAGCGTTATACTCCTCATGGAATCCCGAATATCCACCAGGATTCTCCCGCTGCTTTGTTGCTAAATATATGCCTTAAATATCCACTCGGCGTTATTCCTGTAAACCTAGTGCACATCCTACCTTGTGTGGCCCCATGTGTCCAAGCTCACTCATGCTATTTTCAAGTGGATGACACAAGTGAGGAGGGTAGCCGGTACCGCACCAAGTAGAGAATTTTATTTATTTATTTTAAATTTTTTTCCATAATTATAATAGAAACAATGAATAATGAGAAAATTATATCCATAGTAAATAGAAAATAAATATTTATTAATATTAAATTTTAATTATTGAATAATTTAAAATGAAAATAAATAATGTAATTTTTATGTATTTAAAAATAAGAGTATTTGAAAATGAATTTTTAATTTCAAAGTAATCATATTGTATATTAAGTATATTTCAATTTATATAATTTTATTGGTTTATTTTTAAATTTAGTTTTTTTATGTATAGTTTATGAATATTGGAGATTTGTAGTTGTCAAGAAATTTAGGAGAAATGGTTTTATAATTTTGAATTAGTAAAATGTTTTAATGATCAAAATTTGATTAATTAAATTAATTTTTGGGACTTCATTATTTTTTTTTTTCTTGTGAAGTTTGATCTTGAATGGTCATGTAGCCTTGTTGATAAAGCCTATCCTCAACCAATTGTATTAATAAAACTTTATTTTTATTTTTAAAATGTAATAACCAAATATTTTCAATATAATTAAAATAATAAAATATTAACTTCTATAAAATAAAAATATAAAAAATAATTATAAATATTATATAGTTACACGGGTACCGCTCCCAGGCATTCGAGAGCATGTATCTGAAGCTCCCCTGCTCATGGGAGCTTGAGAGCTGATTGGAAACAGTTCAAAACCGTCGGGTTTATATTTTGAGATGGGTTTGGAACTAAGAGAAACAACATGTTTATCGAAAACCCTTCTATCCAAATGAAGATGAAGATGAGGCATCTGGCAAATCCTGATCTTTGTCATTGGAAAGCTATTCATTATGCTCATATAAGCAGATAGCAGATGGATATAAAAGAATTTAGGAAGATTGTTGGCCACTAGCAAAACCATAGAATACTAAAGAAAAAAAATAGTTGAAATTATGAAATATAAATATTATTTAAAAACAATTATTTTTAATTTAATTTTCATATTCATTTAAATATAAAATATATATTAACTTGGAAATTTATAATTTTACTATACAAACTCTTTTTAAAATAACATTGGATTTAAACTCTATTGTTTTAATTTTTTTTAATTACTATTACTATATATAATATTGGTGAGGTTACATCAAGGGCTAAGAATTGAACCAATGACTTAACATATAGCGTTGCATGAAATCAACTAATAATCAAGTAATAACAACCTTTTTTCCGGTTTGGGAGTTCTGTTTCTATGCTCGGAAGGAATTTGATTGAGAAATTGTTAATGGATTAATATTTTGATTTTTTTTTACAATGTTTCAAAGTTAAATCTTTTACATGTTTCTTTGCAAGATGGAATTTGATTGGCAAGTTTTGGATGGAAATAAATAAATT